>JAJLSF010000316.1:0-77936 GCA_030567395.1 Citeromyces hawaiiensis
TTATGTTAGAAGAGCCTGCGGCTTTGAGATTCGTCACAAAACTTTAACCAGAGATAGATACCGTAGATAATACTCAACTAAAACATGAATCACGGTGGATACCATACTCGAGCTGTGCCTTGAAAGGGTCATCATGTTAACCTCTTTCTTTTCTTAAAAAGAGGCAGCAGTTTCTGTCTGAGAGAGCCCCCCTGAACAACGCGGGTGTTCTAATCCGTAGGTATTCCATACTGAGGAGGAAGACCTGGAAGCTCGCTTGTCAGGGCAAAGGATATGAGGAAAGATCATATACAGCTCAAATTGTTCAGCAGCAGGGAGTGACATTTATCTACTTTTTATAATGTTGAAGCCGATTGATTGCAGCACCAAGAGACTTTGCCTGTGACGCTAATCACTTAGAGAAGTTGTTCATCCAAGAAAACCTTAAGTCATCGCCAGGCTGTCTATCTGCAAGAACATTGATGGTGAGAGTGCCTTGATAGTTGCTTAGTGGTGATGAGAGAGCTCGCGCTGACGATATTTCATTGGCGAGCCATCGAGGTATCGACTTATAGGTACTTGAAGAAATTGCAGCATGTCCATACGCTGGGCATTAAAGGTAATTTCACAAAAGCGAGATGAATTCCATGACAACAATGCAAAATGATGGAACATGGTCTTCCCAAAGGGGCCTATCACGTTCGAATGCTTAAATCCCACTAAATGCATGGTGATGGCTTTGAAGAGCTCTATGATTAAATCGACATCTGCTGTATGGATAAAACCCTCGCCTTAAATGCAACCTCATGGTTCATTCTCGACACCCTGTATATGCACATCAAAAATTTCATGCATTCATGCAGCATGGAATGCCCCATTTGCTTAGATCTAATCAAGGCTCAGCACGCAAAGACCAATTGCAACCATCTTTATCATGTCACTTGCATTGGAACGTGGAGCAAGATATCAAACAAGTGTCCCTCCTGTCGCAAGATTTTGGAAAGCTATAGCATTATTCGCCATGGCAAGATCTTGAAATGTGTCCCCTGGAAGGCTCCTGCTCCTCCAAAGGTGTTACACGTTGAGAATCCGCTCAACTGCTGTCTTTGCGAGTCTCCGACATCGGAAACAACTGGTGCGGCAACATGTGGCGAGTGTTCACGTCACTTTCATATGCGGTGTGTGTGTGCGGGCCCCGCCATTTGGGAATGTCCTCTCTGCGAAGCTTCAAATGAAGCACCAGGTCAACCAGTGACAAGGAAGAGGCCGATCGACTTCAAGCATGTATCGCCCGAGGTCAGCCGAATCCAGCAGCGGTTCGCCATGCTGACTGACTCCGACTACACAGACATTGTCAATCGGCAAAAGGCAAATCAGCAAGAGCCTCTGCATAAAGAGGCACTAGACTGGCAACTTTTCGAGCTGGCCAAAAGAGGTAATGACGAGGATCTTCCCGGTTTGATTCCCCCGCCAGAAAGGAAACTGAAAAAGAGGGTAAAGGTTAAAAAGTCGGAGGACAAGAGTACTGGACTTGAGACTGCTGAAGGCGAGAAAACTACAGAGCCAAGTCACGGAAAGATACAGCCCCAAAAAATCAAACTAATGCTGGAGCATAAGAAGATTATATCAAAACTCTTGGTGAGGGCATTTCTTAAAAGCCGGGGACTCAATGACGAACAGTACACACGAGTAAACGCAAACGTGTGCAAGAGGTTTTATTCTTATGTACAGTTCCACCATCTTTGGCGTTTGTATGAATGGCTAGATCGCGTGGTACGTCTAGAGGTTGAAAGTCTGGACAATCTGATACGCAAAGTGCGCAATCGAGCAAGAGATGTGGAACCAATAACCGAGGAGACTGAAAAATGGAGAAGAGAGTTTGCGTCACTTTTCAATGACTGGATCAAGCAAGAAGTTGACAAAAAGTGAATTCGACAGAAACAGTGAGAATTAGACACACCCGTGCACCACAGCAAGATGCAGCTGCTAACAAACCTATACTATGTATTCAGAAACCTGAGGCCTGGAGCCCCAGAGTTTCTTCCTGAGAGCTATCCTGATTTATCGGGGAAGGTGGTGATTGTAACTGGTGGCAACAGTGGAGTCGGCAAAGAGGTTGTGAGACTGCTGTATGAAAAGAACGCAACGGTTTATATTTTTGCTCGCAATCAGGAGAACAGCTTGAAGGTGATTGACGAGATCACAGAGCAGGTCTCTTCCACCGGCTCTATCAGATACATCTTGGTGGATCTCGGCGACTTGTCCAATATCAAACCAGCAGCACAGGCATTCTTGGAAATGGAGAGCAAACTACATTTGGTTATTCATAATGCTGGGGTGGCGTTTCCTCCTGCTGGATCTACTTCTGCACAAGGCCATGAACTCACTCTAGCCACCAATGCATTGGGGCCTTATTTATTGCAAAAATTACTAACACCTATAATGTATGAAACCAGCTTGTCATCTCCACCGAATGAGGTGAGAATTGTGTGGCTGAGCTCTTCGGCAAGTTATGCTCTGGCACCACGGAATGGCGTGGAACTGGACAAGATGGACGACGCATATCAAGCTAGAGGTTACAATTACGGAACAAGCAAAGCTATGCTGCATTTGATGTGTTTGCAATGGCTGAAAAATTATCCTCAAGAATCTTCAAAAATTCTGAGTTTGCTTGTAGACCCCGGTAACTTGAAGACAAATCTTGCTAGACATCTTCCAAAGATTGTTACGAAATCCTTTGATCTTATCTTGTATCCTGCTGTCTACGGCGCTTATACTGAGCTGTTTGCTGCATTGTCTCCGTCCTTGAATACGGAATCGCACAATGCAGCATACATCGTTCCGTGGGGGTGCGTTGGGAAAATGAGAAAGGATATATTCGAAAACGGGAATGGTACTTTAGGAGAGCACGTGTGGAGCTGGCTGGAGAAAAATACCAGTGAATTTATGTAGAGGGCTGGCGAAATGTGAATGTTTTATGGCGACGAACGTAAGAGGTAAGTGACATATATGGTGTGCGGAACTGACTATTGCTTTGCAGACTTTACCCGAAGTTATATCACCACTAGATAATGTCTATTGCATCCGCGATAGTAGACTCTACCGAGAGCAGGTAAGCATTGATTCGAGAGAGAGAAAGAAGATCCTGGGAGAGACAGAAACAGAGGTCTCATGCTTCTATCCCTGCACGCTCCTCCGTCTATTTAAGATCGAACACCATAGTTGATGCCAGTAAGCCCAAACCCCGGCTACTCTCGTATGACTAATTGCTGTCAATACTGTCCTTTTCACCGGATGCAGGAGACTTGTCAACTTGACCCCCATCGACCTCTACCTCCGTTTCTCCTCCTCAGCCACAGCACTCACCACCATTGCCTGCGCCAAATCCACTGACCTGTGTTTCTTCTCCTATTTCTCATCCTCGACCTGACCTTTTTTGGAAAGCAACCCGTTGCTCTCAATCAGCTTGACAGTCTATATACACGGTTATCCACCCATCAACTGCACAGTGTATTCTACGCTGTTCCGAGATGGCAGTAAAACCTCTGTCCTTTGCCTGCGGAGAAAAAGATACCATAAATTCTCTGAACCCAACAATGCGGACCCTACAGATTCGTCCAAAAGTTACTAATAGCTGGTTATACCCCTTCCCCTTGATCTCGCCACTGTCTTATTTGTCGTATGGATGGCAAATGGGGGTGGACTTTTCGATACTTGAGGCTGAAAGGGAATTCGATCTACTGTATTTGCGGCCAAGATTTTCCCTTTTTAACGTGGCCATTTTGCCTCCTCATTCCCTTAAATGGTGAGTCTTCAGTAGAGACCATACCGGAGGATTTAAGAAAGGGCTGGCGATTTTTTTCTTGGACAAAATACAGTTGCAGCTGCACAGAGTGCTATCCACCTCGCCAAAATGTCTCTGGAGCTGATATGTTCAACATTGATCTGCATGCGACTCGATTGAGAGTTCTCTTTATGGCAGTGACCTCTCTCAGTAACTGTTTATGGTAGTGTGTCGACTGGAGCCGGCGAAAGGTTTTCGATCGCGTGTATTTGCACGTTCCCATATCGAAGCGCATGTAGAAATTGCCGCGTTCCCCATCAAAGGGATAACTTTAGCGTCCATACTTCTCATCTGGGAAATATCATAGCCGAACAGCTCACAGCGATGACATTATTCGACTTCCACGCAATCTTTCAACTAGAGCGACCTTGCTTGTCGGGGTAATAATCAGTCATAACAATCGGAGTTTCCTTCTCTTGCCCCTTGTGTGTTTTTTGAAGATCCAGTGAATTTTAAAATGGCCCTAACAGACCATGAGCTTTTTGCCCCGGAACCTTTGTGGATGTTTTAGTGGTATGATCTACGCTTTCGACTCTGGTTGATTCTTCACACCATTATAGAGAGGTAATTATGCAAAGGGAGAGTAAGGATCAAAGGTTGAGAAGAGCAGAAGATTATTCGAGGCCAAGAAACAAATAGGAGACTAAACACTTTTCGTCGCAACCTACCATCATTATCTGCCAACTATGTCAATGTGGTTCCTTTGATAATTGAAACGGCCTTTACTTGGCTGCTCTCCTGCGTGGAACGAACTGAATTCCTAGAAAATCTCGAAATTGACAAGTTCACAAAAGTCATTAATCCAGGTGAGGATCAGAACGTTGAGAACACAAGCACATTATTCAGCATAACTAATTTCATCAACTATCAATTACAGCTAGCAGTATTTATTGCATCTTATATCTTCCACGTCAAAAAGGAAAAAAAAATTGTCTAGTTTAGTTTAGCTTCACGTTTTTGTCTGGCAAACCATTTATGTCGATTTATGTCACATGTACGGAAAATGGTGAATACACGACAGATACGCATGGTGGAAGAGTTCCCTGAGATGATATATCCTCAGGATCATGTCTCCCAGATATGGTAACACTGGGATTATCTGCTCGTTAACAAATCGCCAAACATTTATCGCTTCATTCTTTACCGGTGCTCCTCACCCATACATCAACCTTGCACCATTTAGCAAAAAATGACAAAAACTTTTCAATTTTTCACTACACGAATGATTCGAGTGCTCCATCAATGCGTGAGCCGACATACGCGGAGGGTCTCAACGAAAACCACAAAGAGTCTTTATGATATCTACGTGACGCCGGAGAATGTGAAACCTCAAAATTTCCACTCCATACCCCCAAAATCTTCAAGCTACATGGCTCAGAAAATCAGACAGTTAATGATGGATAACGATACTACAGGAGTGCTGGATCTCTCTTATAATTTGATAACAAGCTCCCCGGATAGTTTTGCTGAGCTTGTGACAGAACTATACCCTTTTGAGATTGCTCGGATCAACAATCTGCTGGTTTTGCTTGAAAATAAAGCTCTCGTACAATACCTCAGACAACCGCACTATCATTCCAACCCTATTAAAATGGCTGAGAACGAGGAAAAGTACAAACGTGATGCACACAAACTCGATCTGGTTAAAAAAATCAAACACTACTATCAATTTCTCTTTACGCGAACCAGCTACTCGCCCTCGTCTCTTGATTTTGAGAATTTTATCGATATGCAAAAGAGAAACCTTCAGCTGACAGAGTGCGCTAGACTCGTGCTGATGGCGGAAGTTTCCGGAGTGAAAATGTCGAGGAACCTGTGGAACCTCAAATTGGAGGTGCTTGGAGGTGGGTCTCCTATTACATGGAAAAACAGCAATTTCCACCACATAGCGAGACCTCTTGATTCTAGTCTTGAGAAAGTGATCCCGACTTTAACGCAGCTGATCGAACAGTTCAACAGTAGCGGGATAAGGCCGGATCTCAAGACCCACGAGATAATTGTTTCTTGTTTGGGCAGACTAGGCAAGGTTGAAGATTTGCAGTCTTATATAGAGAGAGTTTGGGAGCTCGAGAGTGGAGAGCGTCTCGGTACGACTGATCCAAGCTACCCCAATATGTTGGTTGTGAGAGCGGTATTTCAGAGCTTTTCTTCAAACGGCTATACCGATCTGGCCATTGAGTATCTGGAAAAGTTCTTTTCAGTTTACAAGATGTACGACAGACAAAACTCGCCGACATTCTGGTTGAGTTTGTTTAGGTCGATGGAACAGTCTCACGAAAAGAGAATGGAGAGTACAGACTCGCCGTCTGAGGTGGCCAAAGAGAGCGAAAAGATGATGTATTCACTTTGGAGAATTATGAAGAGCGAGCACAAAGGTCAGTTTTTCAGAGTATCGGTTTTACTACATAGACTTGAATTTTTGGTGAAAACCGAAAACCTGCACAAACTACTGATGCATATTCCCGAGATGCTCGAGACAACTGACAAGTTTGCCAATAACATCGACCCGAAAGTGGCGCAGATGTATAGGAATTTGCGCGAGAGGTGGCTCAGTGGAGTTTTAAAAATGGCGGTTTATTATTCCAAGTTCCATCTGATTGACATTGTTATCAACAATTTCTCTCTGGACCCGCAAATGAAGTCCACGCTGAGCTCTCGAGTGGGTCCGTGGCTCGAGAAGAATGTTCGTTTCAGAGAGCGGCTGAAAAGACAAAAGGAAGAAGACGATGATGACGACAGTCTCTTGGGACTTTTCTAAACAACCTTTTCAAGCTCATTATAGTTGAGATATCTGCTAAACAAAAGCCACAGCCACCGGAACCAAACCATTTGCGATTTATGTGCATTAATCATTGACTTGTAACCCTGCAAGACACTTTGCGCGTTTGCAAAGACCGAAATGGCTTTCAAATTAGGCAAAAATGATTCGTGCACCATGCGCAAGTTGGTTACAAAGACAGAAGAGTACTTGTCCAAGATGGAGGTGCTTTTTAAGCTCCACATTTTGAAGCCATTCTCCTCTGTATATAATTTACACCCATAATATAAAGAGATGTGGTTTATATGGCCAGAGACACCGCGATCATCAAACGTGATTACGGTCACTTTTTCTGATGCTGCGATCGATGCCAGTTCCGCAGCTATTAGTTGTGCGTCCCATTCAATGTTAGGGCCATCTACAAACCGATCTTGAATAACAACTTGATTTTGTAAGCCGAGAATCTCTGCGCTCTTTCGCAATTCCTGAGAACGTGTTAGCACGTTGTCGTGAGTTCCATCACTGAAGCAGACTAGACTTATATTGTTTTGCAGACTGGGCTGGACAAGTGTCGTAATTGTTGGTGTGAAAAACATAACCTCATCATCAGGATGGGCAATCACCAGAAGTACGTTTTGGCGGGTTATCGGAAATGAGTCGTGGCTTTTAATTGTCGAAAGAAACAGCCATATTAGCAGCGATGCGATGAATACTTTGAGATATTTCATCTGGGTTCAAGTTCGATTCCCGGCGGGGTGTTTTTAACTCGTGCTGTTCGCTGCGTTTTTTTCAGCCAGTGATTCATCTTCTTACTCGACCTTTCCCGAAATTGATAAACTTTCTCATTGATATCTGAAGCTACTTACAAGATGGCACGAACGCCGTTTGCTCAAACCAGCCATAGCCATATGTTTCTTGGTGATTTGAAATGCTGCGCGATGCCGTCAAGGAGCTGATCACACAGTTCTGAGTTTGATGTCTTTTTCTCACGTTGCTCGGACTTGCCATTGGAGACTACCTTCGCTAATTTCAGATATCAGTAGGTATGAGCAGTGGCAATTTCTTTCCGCATCACTTGTGAGTCCGAATATGCCCTAGTGCCACAACACTGCTCTATTACAGCGTAGAAGGTTTTGCCTTGGCTTCAATCTTTGACTTAACTCCTCCATGGATGATGGGCTAGAAGCTCGCACAATCTCTAGTACAAATATCTCACCACGGGTATCAAGAACATCCAGCCACCTCTTGGCGATGCTGGCAACTTCCCCGTAGCATTCTTCCAGCGTTTCTCCTTGCAAGAACAGCTTAAAGATATCTGACTGGAAATTTTTAACGAGCTGAAGTTCTCCTCTCCTTTTCAGTTCAAATCAAGAGGTTATTATATACGAATCGGATGACTTTTAATTTATTTGATGTTTGAATGTATGTATATAGTCTAAGTAGAGATTGAATTGTTCAAAACTGTTGATTCATCTGTCTTCACTGGACTAGAAAAAGGTGCATATCAGATGCATGAATTGTGCATACTTGCATACAGGCGGATCTAGATCCATCCCGGATCTTGTAAATTTTTTTGAAACCCGGATCTAAGATCCGAATTTGGAGAGCCTTATTGAAAACTGTTGACTGCAGCTCCGAGTTCACGTTCACTGGCCTTTTGCCTGGTTGAGTAGCGTTGAGAATTCATTGTGGAAATGGAAAGAAAAGTCTCTGGAAATCTAAAAAATACCTAGCATATTGGGTTATACCCGAGGAGTCACTGAGAATATATCCCTCAGTCATGCATATCTCTTCGGGGAGTGAATATAGACTTTTTTTTTAGTTGGACAAGCCCAATTAACTGCTTTCGATGAGCATATCCACCCCAAGCGTGAGGTACGTTAAAAATAACAGTACATAAGAAACTTGCATACAGGCGGATCTAAAGATAAGACATCTTTCGAGGCCCGGATTGAAATCCGGTTCTGGAGAGCTTTATCACATTAGACTGGTTACAAACAGCTATCAGCTGGTGAGAATATTGGGAGGCAAATGCGTTGAAGATCATCCGTCTCGACTATGAAGAGATTGTCCGTCTAAAAATATCCACGAAGAAGTTAAACGTAGACGTGAAGAGAGTGCGAGATTGCAAAGAGAGGCTGAGGCTGAGGTGACTCGTAAACTTGCCGCCCAGAGGGCTAAGCCAGCTCTGATTTCCTCGAAACCTTTGTCTATGGGAGAGAAGCTGAGGCTCAAGAGAGAGGGAAAGCTTCCGTAGCGAGATGTAGGGTTTAGTTGAAATGAAGTGTTTGCGACGATGCGTAAGATAATCATGCTGAGAATCTATATGGTGTACGGAAGAAACGCCTTACTCCTAGTGCCTCTGCTGAAACGCGGATGCTAAGTACTTGGAGTTTCTCAACCAAAGATACTTCTGTCTACAATTCAAAAAGAAACCCTTCCCTCCAAGCATACTTTGAATAAAGGTTGTTATAAAATGGATGACGGCGGCGAGAGGCCTCATTTTTTGACAACTGAGTGAACGGAAGGAGCCAAAGGCCCTCACCCAGTGTTGTCAAATGAGGGCCTCGCCGTTCGTGGTAAGAGGAAAAAGCGGGTGCTGTCTTACTCCATTTTCCGTCGTCGTGTACCTCCTCTGTTAATCGATTGACTCTTTAACTTGTGACAGTGGGTCTTTCGATGGATATAGTTATCCAGAATAAGTTCGGGAAACGTCTCCGCGTGGGCGAAGGCTTTCCAGGTCAGAATAGTTTTCGATTTGCCACCCCGGTTGTCTTTTTCAAAGATCTAGATCACATCAAATCCGGAGGTGTATGCACAGTCATGCATGGTTATGTGCATCTCATGCACGTTATGTATGAGAATGGACAAAGTGCACATTATTGAAATTTGTAACCTCATGCGATGTAGATTTCCTGGATATATTTCTTCCGTGAATCAAGACAAGTCGCCAGCAAAAGTCAGAAGGCCAGAAACATAATAAATCACAAAAGGTACAATAAGGGGGCATGGTGGAAGAATCTTGCCCTTTGCTTCAACAAGGGAAGCAGCAGATTGTGACAGACACCTGCACCTCGCCGTGGGTGAGTCTTATGGGCTTTACTATAAGGTCCTTGTCATCTGCTCCTTCATCCACCTCCTCCTTCTCCTCCTCATCGTCTTGCGCGATGAAAGGATCGTCAGTGCGCTTTGTTTGGGCATCTATTAATACGATCTCGACTTTGAGGTTGTCGATAGCCTTTGTTGTTCTGGAGATGAACGTCATGAGCTTGATTTCAAACTCATTCGAGTTGGGACCTAAACCGGTTTGGAACTCGGCCGATACAAGCCCAATGTGGTTCATAGCGTTCTGTTGG
Source organism: Citeromyces hawaiiensis (assembly GCA_030567395.1). Classification (NCBI taxonomy): domain Eukaryota; kingdom Fungi; phylum Ascomycota; class Pichiomycetes; order Pichiales; family Pichiaceae; genus Citeromyces; species Citeromyces hawaiiensis. Next base: position 9,938 of record JAJLSF010000316.1, read on the forward strand.
CCCTTTTGTAAAAGGTCAATCAGATAGTTCATTAGCACAAATCGTCCGTAGGCGGTATAAACGAAATAGCACCGTTTCTTTCCAGAAACTTTTCTATTTGAACGCATCTGTGGAAAGACGGTACTGCTAAATCATGACTTTATTGCCCCTATGAACCTCTCATTAATGGATCCCTTTGCCGTGGCTAAAGAGTACCCGGAGACACTCACAAAGACGCTATCTGTGGGCCATTCAAGCTACATAAAGTTCAACGACCGCGGGGACTATATTGCGTCTGGACTCATTGACGGAACGATGGTGATCATTGACTACGATACTAGCAGACTGATCAAAGTTCTGAGGGACCACGTGAGACCTATAAGCTCAATCAGCTGGTCCCGATGCGGCAGGTGTATATTGACGTCATCGCGAGACTGGAAAGTGACTCTGTGGGATCTAAAATCTGGCAAAGTGATCACATCTGTAAGATTTGAAGGCCCTCTATGAAGGGTCGATATAAATCATCAAAATGTGTTTCAATTTGTCGGCAGTTTGTTTGAGAATACGCCAATTTTGTAGACATGACGCAAGGTGTTAAAATTGAAAAACTGACCAATGTGCCGGACCTGCCGGGGCTGCCAGAGGGTTAGCGGGACCCTTCTTAGGACGGGTGGAGGGCGCGGCTGGAGATGGGGGCGGAGGTGGCATTGCGCCTGGCCTGGAGGGGATGGAAGGAATGATTGGTTTGGAGGGCCGCGTGGATGGGACGGATGGCACAGGAGGGGCTGTAGATGGAGGGGATGGGGCTGGAGGAGCCATTGGAGGAGCACTCGGAGGAGCACTTGGAAAAGATGGCACCTTTGGGGCTGAGACAGCCCCGGAACTTAAAACCGCCCTTTGACCACTCTTTTTCAGCTTGGGCATCCCGCCTGCAAATATATCCCCCAATTGCGGAGCCCCACTTATAGGCAGCCCCATGGGAGACCTTTATCACATTCGACTGGTAACGTTACAAACAGCTATCAGCTGGTGAGAATATTGGGAGGCAAATGCGTTGAAGACCATCCGTCTAGACTATGCAGAGATTATCCGTCTACAAATATCCAGGGAGCCAGCTGGAGACTGTCAGAAGCGTGTTAATCAAATATCTCACCATGAAGCCCAGTAAAACCTCGATTACGGGACAGCGATTTTAAGACGAATGAAGTACAAAAGTCACTCCACGTGCAATGTATATGGAGAAAAGACATGGCTTTATGCGATCTGATCATTTGCTGTGGAATCATAGCCCAAGGATTGATGGTTCACTAAACATAGGACGAGCTGCCTCGAAAGAAGAAAATGCTGCAAATAGCAGATGATTCAGGTTTGTTGACCTCATACTCCAATGCCTTTCTCCAGCGTCACACTTATACTGACCTCATCTTTTCCACTTCGCTCCAAAGATGCTTCCTTACAACACCACCACCCACTCACGATTCGCATAATAACTTTCAAAATCCCCCCTCCGCACCGCACCCTTGTCCACCAGCCACTGAAGCACCTCCTCTATCTCCACCGCCCGTATAGCGTATGAAAACTTATCACACAGTACATTATTGGAGACCCCAGGCCTGAAAACAATATAGAACACAACAGAAGATACAATTCTCAGCCACAGATCCTTGTTGATCTCCCCGTTGAGATCGATCCAGATCCGCGAGCACGGTCTGCCGTGAGGGATGGGAACTGCGTTTGTGGCAAACGTGTTGATATCACCGTTGCCCTTGGACAAGATGAAATCACATTCAAGCCGCTCTTTTTTCATAGAACGCGTTGCGTATCCCGAGAAAAGATTCTCCAAAGAGTAATCGACCCTATCGAGCTGGACGAAATTGGACACCATCAGTTCGATTACAACAGCCATGGCTGTATCGTGAATGGCTGGAGAAAGCACCATTCCCTTATGAGTTGGAAGCGCATCGATAAGAGAGTTAGCAAACTGCTTTGTGTCCCGAAGAAAAGTGCCATCGCGTAGTTTGCCAACCACTTTGTCTGTGATCTGGAACTTTACCGGCGAGCCATTTCCCAGATACACAATCTGCTTAGCGGATTCCAGTTCAAAAAGCGCCTGCTTGCATTGAGACTCTCCAAACTGCTCCAGAAACTTGCGGGACTTTTCCTGGCTAAACTTTTCCGGCTTCATGGCAAACATCGCTTTGAGTGCGGTTTTCACCTCTGCTAGTTGAGTATCTTGGTGCTGCGGTACCTCCAAAAGGGGAACGGTGAACGATACCTGGCTGAGACACTCTTCACGCTCGATCTGGGAAAAGTGGTCTCTGAAAAAGTTGAACTTAAAGTCGCGCTCGTCAGGTACAAAACTCATACAGTTGCGGTTTTCCTCCACATTCTCAAACAGCTTGAAGTAGGAGTGTTTCTGATACTCCTGGTCAATGTTGGAGGAATCCCACAGTTGAAGAAAGTACTCTAGGTTTGCCTCTCTTAAATCTTTTTCAGAAACATGCCCGTCTCTAACCCTTTGCATGAGATACTCTTCCCATATCTCGCGCATGCGTGCGATAGCGTTGGAGCCAAAAACAGTGCGTATGCGAGGCCACTTTTTCCGGATGAGTTCACCGCTGATGTCGTCTCCTTGGAAAAGCTCAGCAATTCTCTCCCACTCGGTCACGCTATTAGGGGAGATGCTCTTGGTGATAATGGCAGCCTTAACCACTAGGAAAAAGTTGTTTTTATCGACTCGCAAGTTTGTTCTGCGTCGAAGCGTCCTCTCGCTGGAACTTCTTTTCGAAGAGTACCGTTTCCTGCGCTTTCCTGCGTACTCTTCCATAAGATCTAGGGAAGGAGACTTTTCAGAAGTCTTTCTCTTTCGAGTCTTTGGTTTCAAAGGTTTCGGGATCTCTGCTGCTCTAGCCACTTTAACCGGCCTCACCCGCGAAACCCTCCGCTTGGACTCGTACAGGCGCATCAGCCGCTGCTGCTTACTCATGGGCGGGTTAATCGAATAAAAAGTAAGATCGGCCTGTATTGTTTCAAGTGGGGTCTGTCTAGGCGCACGGAACGTATCAGCCATAAGAGCGTTGGCCTTTGCTGCATCGATTGCTTCGTCAGAGGGCCTATTGTGCGCATCAACCACAATGATCTTGGATACGCTCACCGCGTTAGGTCGTCCCACCATAAAGTCTTCCTGCATCATCTCGCCGCTCTCTTCCAAGATACGTATATCCCGCAAAATGGTTTTCTTATCGGTATAAGTGTTTGAGCCCATCCGCTCATCTAGCTTCAGCCGAAAGTGCGCATCCACAACAACAACCCCGCCGTTCTCGCGCATCAACTGCAACAGAGCCTGCTGTCTGCGGGCGGCTTTGAAAGAGCTGTGCTGTTGAAACTGTTGCTGTTGTCCGTGATGCTGGGAGCTGAGAGGCTCCTGTGAGACCACAGAAGGCGCATACGTATACGCAACGCTACTTATCTTACGCTTTAGACCACTACGAGAGTTCACAATCATCCCGTCCCCCGGTATCGTAGGATACTCGCCGAAAACAGTGGGCTTGGCCATAATCTGAGCAGCAGCCGCCGCTGCAGTTGCAGTAGCAGCAAGAGCATCTTTCTTAGAGGGACGGCCCTTTCTGCGGCCCGAGGAGCTGGTACATGCCTGGAAGGGCGGTCCAATCGGCATATCGTCGTCGGGCGGAGAAACGAGAAACACCTGAGACGTTCTCTGTTGTCTGGCACCACCGTTGGCGTTGACAGCATCACCGAAAAAGTACACACGATCTATACCGTCGACACTCACAATCTTCATCGCCTCCGAAAACGGACGGTACATCTCTGTGCTGAGATCTAAAAGCGACTTGTTGAAAGTGAGTCCTAAATCTTCCTGCAAATTAATGGTGTCCACCTGTTTTGCCGACTGGCCCATTCTTTTCAGGTAGTTGTTCTCTGTAAAGTACCTGTAGAACCGAACTTTTCCCTCGAAGTCGTAGCCCCGAATAATTCGGTAGTCTCCACTGTAGACCCGTTCGGACATTTTTTTCTCGTCTTCAGTGAGATAAGGAAGAAACCGCGATAGAAACCGCTGCGTTTCCACACTTGTGCTGCCCATCAGCTTCTTGTTCACCTCCATCGACGTGACACCCCTTTGAGAGTGCTGCGTCACCAGATCGAGCACCTGGTTATGCACAGGTGTTAGACTGTTAAACAGCGGGGGCACAATTGCATCTTCTGAGGGATCTTGGATTGACGACATCATTTTCAAATCAGTGGAAATGGCAGCATCGTTAATCTCGGTGCTGGTGATTTCATCCTCCAACTCATCATCCCCAGCCTGTTCGTCGTTTAAAAGCTGCTCAATGTCAGAAGTGTTGTCTTCCTCGTCTTCCGGCACGTCTTTCACATACATCAAAGAGTTCACCTTGACGGGCGGATCGTGTAGCAAGACGTGAACTGATTTTATGCATCCGATCTCGTTCAAGTACCGGATCATTGCACGGAAAAATCTTGTTCCGCGCTTATCCTTATGAAACTTGAGCTGTTTCCGCAAATCATTCTGCGAGCGCACTCCACTGGGCGAACTTTTGATTAGATCTACAATCTCGCGTGCTGTGTTGAGTTTCTTCTTCTCAGCTACAATAGAGTGATGGCGAAGAGAGGACCGCACGAAAAACTTGCGGAAAATCAACAATTGCTGCGCGAGCCCTTTAGACTCAATCTTGAACCGGTATACAAGCTTATTGTCTACGAGAAGCCCAATCCGAGAAGTGAAACTACGAGGGTCTTGACCTGTGACTCGGGATAATTCCGGAGTGGTGATGCCTCTGTCGCGAGACTTTGCTATCGCCCTCAAAAGCGCAATCGGCTTTTCTCCCAACGAACTGGCCGATTTCGACGTATCGGTGAGGAAAATATATTTTCTGTCTTCAGTGGTTTTCACCAAAACTTTATCAGCAAACCCGCTAACAAGCTGATCGAGATCCTGGGTATTAGAGAACACGTCTTGTCCGTTGTAATTGACGATAAAGTCCGGTTCGTTTGTGAGCCATTTCCAAACAACCCTCCTGTAGAGATGGTCGAGCTCAATGGACATTTTGCTCTCCACTATTTGCCACAGCTGATTCAAAGTCAGGCCGCCAGAATCCTCCATCGCAAGCTCCTCCAATACGTAGTTCACCACCTCATCAGGTGCAGCCATACTTTCATCCATGTTGTTGCGCGTTGTGGTGTGGGGATGTAAAAAGATTGAGTATTCCTGGAGTGCCCTCAGATAATGCAGGTACGCGTCTATGACCATCATCACCTCAGGTGATACAGCTTTATTGCCGTTTTTGGCCTCACTGCTGTCGATGATGTTTTGAGCTAAAGGGTTGGTAAAGTTCAAGAATAGATTTACTGCTCGCTGCTGTAGACGGCTGTAAATGGAGAATTTGTGCGTACAGAGTAGTTATTATAGTAGCCGCGAAGACTTGTACCAATTAAGATCTCTTTATGGGTCCAGAATCGGGTGACAAAGATGATGGAGTAAACGTATCGTAGGTAACAAAGCGCTCAAGTGACACGCCTAGTTATCGCCAGTTTGAGGTGAAAACGAATCTCGAAGGCCTGGGCTTTTCACAAGCTCAGAATGGGGTGCAAGAAGCAAAAAACACAGATACCCAAGTAGCATAAGAGCCACTATGGTCTCTTGTACTGTGTGAGAAACTGAAAAAAAAGTATGGCTTTTACTAAAAGGCATTTCAACTGCTTCTACTGGCCCATTTGATTTAGGATTTTTTATCGCTTATGAACAGCCAGAAATATCTAAATACCCGTGACTTTCTGCGCTATCGTGTACAGGTATGTGAAATGCACGCTAGTGTTAGAACCAACGTTCTAGATGAAGCCATTCCGTCAGCAATGCATCACAGTATAAATAGCATGTATATCCTGCATCGCTTGAGTGAGTCTGAGTATACCAATACCTGCTGTATTAGTTAGTCCCATTTGAGCAAATTTTCAGGTATATTTCAGAGTTTTCCCTTGAAATGTATAAAATTTTCCTGAAAATCCATTATAGTGGCCTGGAGCACTCTGTACTCCTTCAATAAAGGCAACTAGGGAGGCTCGGGTTATATGCAACCATCTTTCCCCTAAGGGCACTGGAATTGTTTTTGGGACATTCATCTTATGTGCAATAATTAGGATAGTGACGTAGATCCCGCTGACAGCTACCCTCTGCATATTAATAGACCTCACCTCGGAGAGCCGAAATTCCAACGCGGAGGATATGTATGGAGCAATACACTCGATCAGGCACTCGCGGTACTGTTCAAACATTCACAAAGGAGCTGTTTCTATTGAAGTACCACCATTTGGGTTGGCAATACACCAACCACTTTTTCCTTAAAAGGTGCCTCAGCGTGATGCGTTTTCTGACTTTTTGGGAACCTTCACAAGGTATCCTCTATCGTTCTCCTCTAATGATCGAATCAATAGCCATCAGCCTATTTATAGGGCTCGTTCCACTACCACAATATCCTCGGATAATGTTGAGCCTCACATGCAGTAATCAATGGACAACCAGCTATCCGGCGTTTGGGATCATGATCATGATTGCACCGAAAAATGCATCCATTTTTCAGGGAATCAAAAGCGCAACGAAGGCGATTGATGTGGCGTGATGATCTGAAGATGACCCACTGTAATACAATTCAAGAAACAATCAAGTAGACTGAGGTGAATTGTCGAGCCAAGACCTTCTCTTACTTCGACTTTGGAAATCTTGAAAAGCGATCACCTTTCGGTAATCCCAACCTAATAGTTCATCACCCCACCCGACTTTAGCGCCCAGAAATCACGCTTACTCTTCTTGTCCACGCTCTTTATATCCTTCTCCGACTCACTCTCATTTGACGGAGCGTGAGTCATGTCTTCGGAGTCATTCTCATCGGTGATACCCATCAAGTTCTCCACCTCCTTGGCCTTTGCGCCGTCTTGCGAAGTATTAAACATATCCTTAATGGACTGGCCGTTGAAAGAGTCTTCGTCACTCGAAACAGAGATATCGCTATAGTAATTGAGTTCCTTCCCAAGTTTGGGGTGCCTCTGGGAGGGCAAAGGTGGCAGCGACCCCTTAGTAGAGCGGGGAAAAGATAATACACTAGAAGGCTGTGGCGTGGCACTCTCACTTTGGAGTATAGCCTCGTTTACAACTTCGTCTCGTGCATCCTCAAAGTTCCGCTGCTTGCCGTTGTACTTGATGATCCCGCCAAGAACCGACTGACCCAGTCGGTCCTTGTAGGAAGCGTTGTGCAGATCATAGCACTTGTTGGAGAGAAGCTCAAACGCTCCACCAAAAGACCGCTTGATGTCTCTAATGTTGAAGGAACCACGAGAGATGTTGTTGGAGGCATCTCCTGGGTCCTGAATCGCCAAGGCAAACGCTCCTCTCATCTGTAAGGCAGGGTGATGCGATTTTTTCAAGTAACACGGACTTCCGTCTTGGAAACCGAGAGCTACAGCGTCGTAGGCAAAATTATAGCCGTACAACTCGAAAAACTCGATCAACAGAACCCCAAGATTCTCCAAAGGATCTATGGAATTGGTCCGGAGTCGAGGATGCACTTTCATGAAGGAGTAAACTAGACATATTATGGAGTAACCCCCCAACCCACCTACATGCACATTGTTGAGTTTGCGCACCGACAAAAACTGCTTTATGATCAGCACAAGCTCGCGAAGCCCTTTGCATTCGTCTATCCACTTGCGTATCTGCACGGCTGCCGTCAATCCGTTTGTACGCTCGAACGAGATGTCGATGTGAATCTTGGAGTGAGGCTCGACAAACTTGATGATGGGCACTTTGGCCTTGTGGATAACCTCCACGTGGGTAGCGAGCCCCTTTGAACGAAGAAAAGAAGATAGCTGGAACAAACAGGACTTGTTGTTGTATCTCTCAGAAGGAGATGTGATTACCATGTCAATATCCGACCCAGGAAGATACAAATCGGTTGCGTATGACCCAAAAACTTGAACCTCACAGTCCGTCCATAGTTTCCCACTTATAGCTTCGCGCAAATTACGTACAGTTACATTTCGTAATTCAATTTCCTCTGCAGAAGGGGAAATGTACTTTATAAAGTCTTTAATCTCTAAAGTTAGCCAATCTGCAATTTCAATTTCCTTGGAGTGATCGTGATTTTTGATCCAGGGAAACTGAGGATTCGTCTCGCCTTTTTTGTACCTTTTCAGCTTAGGTTCGTGCGCAGACTGAGTCTCGTCGTTACTTAGATACTCGTCGTCGTAGTTGTCATAGTCATATTGGTTTTCTTTTTGTTCTTCGTCTGACGAAAAGTCAAATGCTATGTAATCTTTGTTTCCACTGAGTTCGTTCACTTGGCCGTCTGTCTTTGGAAGGTCTTCCTGTGGTTCGTCGTCAGATATCAGTATAGGTTCCTCAGGCATCTCGTCTGAGTCCAGATCTACAAGCTCAATAAAATTCTCTGGTTCGGGCGAGTGTTTCCTTTTCACCCCGCGGTCCGGTTGTTTAGTTGAACCTCTCTTCCGCGTCTTGTTCATTGTATGTAAAAAAATAAAAAAAAAAAGGTTCCGAAATGCACCTCATTTGGCGCCTGATAAAAGCTCTGTAGTAAATGAGACCGCAAAATCTTGGTCGAGCTGATTATTGCTAGTTTGCTCCTTGATTAGTAAAGGGAATATCAGAGTAATAAGCATCTTTATCACCAGGTTTAATGGCTGATACTGAATCTTCTGATCTGACATATATGCTTTATGCACAGTTGTATAGACCGCTTTCATCATGTGGCTGCTGAGCCTTTACAATCTGGTAGAGAGAGCGCCTCCATATTTGATTTCAATCTCTAGACTCAGACAGTTTGACTTGCTCGTCTTTGGAGGATCCTCCGAGTTCTTTTTGGGCATGGAGCACTATTTATCTCGAGCTGAGATTGCCCGGGGAGTCTTCCTTGATCGATTTCTGGTTTCAGAGTGCAGATCTGTTGAATGTAAAGACAATGACAAAGTAATGCGGAGGATTTGCTTCGGGAAGTTTCAATTAATTAAATGACTCTTATAGATGAGTACTTTTTACGCTCCTCATGACCCCGCTCGATGTTTGATGTTCTTGATGATTTTGGCCTCGTCTTATGTCGCCGTCTTTGTGGGATCCTTCTCCCAATTTTGAAAAACTTGAATGGGAAATGTTCAGTCCAAGAGGTGAGAATCTTACGCCAACAGCCAAGCACAGAAATTTCTCGACCTACCGGCAATCGCCAAGTTCTCGTGAAATGCTCATCCACCACAAAACTCCCTACTAAATGCGCTTAAACACTAACCAGTCTATCTTAAAATCAGGATATACACCCCTCACGCTCTCGCAGTTACATAATCCACAACCTTTGTCACATCGCCCCAGAAATCATCGTCGCTGGATTGAGTAGGGTTCCAACCTAAACCTCTTCCCAATTCTGCACTGCACCTAGCGTTGGTTCCAATAGCATAGGGAATGAAAGCAATCCCTCCAAACAGATCTGCTACCTGCTGAGGAGTCAGTTCAGCGACTTCTGCTTTGTCAATCAACCCTTTCCCTTTCAAAAGTTTACCAATCTTTTCAGATTTCTCTCTCCAGCTGATTGGGCTACCATCCTGGGCAAAGTAGTAGCCCTTTTTGCCTGTTGCAACAGACTCTGGAGACTTGAGAAGCTTTTCGAGCAGCAGCACGTATAACCCTGCCAAATCCTGGACGTGAACCTGGTTCCACAAAGCTTCACCGCTGAATACAGCTACTGGCTGTTTGTTTGTCAGAGCCAGCTTCACCAGAAGTGGAATTTGAGCAGAGAGAGTGTTACCAGAGCCTCTACCAAAACCAAAAACGTTTGGAGGGCAAATTATTGCAGTCTTCACGTACTGTGGGTTAAGTTCCTCGATCGACAAGATAACTTTATCAGCATCGCGATGTGGTTGTGAATCAGCGAGCTCGTTGATCTCCTTGTTACTGCTAATATCCCCGTAAACTTTGTCACTGGCTCCAAAAGATGGAGAAAGCCCATCCTGCAGCACAGCTGTACCAGAAGTATGAAGAAGAATTGTTGAGGATTTCTTCTCCACAAGAGCTTCTTTGATCGCATTGGCAGAAACCAGATCGTCAATATCAGCCGTATTGATGATAACGTCACTCTCGTTCACCTTCTCCTTGATCAGCTTAACGTCGCTGAGAGTTCCGATGACTGGCTTCACGTTCAGTGACGCAAGGCTCTCTGCCTTCGCCTCAGATCTGACAAGAGCACTAATTTCGTAAGGGCTCTGCTTGTCCTGGGTCAGCTGGTATAATACCTCGCCCCCGATGTAGCCTGTTGCGCCAGTGATGAATATTTTGATTGATTGAGACATGATGATGATGTGGATAAAGTTGTGGCTGATCTACGCTACTTTATATGTATTAATTACTAATCCAAGTATCCAAGTGATACATGGAATTAGTAAGCTTATGTTAGTAAGCACAGCCAAATGTCCTATGATGCAAGAGTACTTGCAATAAAGTCGACAGGAACGATTATTTATTTACGAGGGAAAATACACAGAAGTTGGAAGACCTGACACATCATTTTTCGCATCTTTATAATATGCACACAATAATGATAGGATGTGACAGAAAGTGAGGTGGATTTTACGTGCAAATGTTGTTTGTTGTCAGCAGCTGTTGTTACTCTTCCTTCTGACATTAGCTTCTATAGTTGCAGCATTAAGTTTCTGAGCCCCTAGTTTACTACACGATATGGCTTTGAGCCCTTTCGCACCTTACCTGGATTAATGCATTATTGTGTTCGCGATGGATGGTTTCGCACCACGTTTTTCTGGACTCGGTTGTTAAACGATCCAAAGAAGTCAGTATATAAAGCTAGCCTCAACACGCAGCATCTCAAATGGTCAAGTCGACAAAACCTAAATTTAGACATTCATCAATTCTTTTCTAACGCTAGTTCATCGGTTTTACATAAGTGCTATATATATAGTGCCTCGAGAGACATCAGGCGATTAATAATAGATGAAGACTCACGGCTGTGAAAGGGTCACCCGGAGATTCATGAGACTAGATATATAATTTCGAACGAGTTTTGAGTGGATTTTTCCTGTCTCTTTCTTCTTCTCAAAAATTGTAGAGACAGGTATTTGCACGTCTGATATGAGAAGCAAGTTGCCACCAGCTTCCCGTTCTGAGGATCAATTATTGCGATCGAGGGATTTCGGAAAATGATATAATCTAACATGAATATTGTACTGGAAATTGGTCAACTATTGACCGACAGTAGACAATTCTGCTGGCTGCCATGGTTTGAAGGAGTTGCTGGATCGTTACCGTTATCTCTATGGATATGCACCTACTGAGCTGAAATACGGTCCATGGGTGTTTTACGAGACAGAGTGTATATTAAATCCACCGGCTATTTTGTTGTGCTGATAGTTGGCTTCATTCAATAGCGAGCGGAGAAAAGAAGCTTATTCTGCTGAAGCTAAAGTATTCGAAAACCACATAACAAAATCATTTAAAGAGCCGCCATCACTCATGTTTCCCCAATTGACATGCTCGTTACTCCTACGATGATCTATCGAGCCAGGCTGTCTTGCCCAGAATATCCCTTTTCCCTACTTGTACGACTCTCTGAGCTGGAGCAGATGACACGAGGTGCTGAACTTAGTGGGAAAAGTTCCAGCTATAGTTGGATGCACCGGAAAAGTCGAGCTCAAAGTATTTTCTGATGATTAAGAATAAAAAAAGAGATTGAGCAGACCCCATTGGAACCTGGCAAGGTATTAATCTCATCGAATGCTGAAGGCACACTTTTATTATATACAATATAGAAGGTTACAAATGATGTTCTGCTCTATACTATTAAATGGCTCGCACTACATTAAAATTACATATGGCTCGCAATAAACACTATAGCATCGCGATTGATAACCCATAGCGAAAATCTTCGAGGTAGCCTGAGGTGCACGGATGGAGACGTTTTAGGGCACGACATGGAAATCAGAAAGAGCCGAGCTCCCAAGGGGGAATGGCAGCAGCTAGGGAAGGAAGTCCAGGGGGAACATCTGTCTATCAATAAAGAGAGAATGCAGAGGCGGATGTCTGTGAAATTGAACGAGCACGAGGTCGAAACCGCTCCACCTTTACCGTCCAATGCTGCCAAAGTCTTAGAAGCCCACCAGCCCGAGGGCCGAGAACGAAGCCGAACTCTCAAAAGAGAAGAGTCCCTAGTAAATTTGTTTAACAAGCCTAATTTCAACGTAGAGAACTTTATCAATGGCAAACTGGGCAATGCCAGTGCTTCCAAGATCAGCGAATTCAGTGGTCACCTTGAAAGTTTGAGCCAAGAGGTTCGCGACGATATGAAGGCTAACATCAACATGAGTTATAAAGAAATCATCAAAGTGAATTTGGATGTAGTTGATACAGAAACGCGACTAAAAGAGCTAAAAAATTGCTTGAAAAACATCAACGAAACGGTTTCTCAGTTGAAGGAAGTAGCAGAGAGACGCGTCGAAATGGAGGAGAAGACGAAACACGAATCGCGGTCCGCTGCGCGCTCCAATATTGAAAAAAGAAAAGACCGCAGCAGCGTTCTTCTTGTAGAGCAGATGTGGTCTACGCAAATGGCCACACTCTTCAAGAACGTAGAGGGGGCGCAACGGGTCATATCCCCAATACCAGGGAGACACATAGTTGCCGAGAGCTCGCGATGGTACGAACTCAATGCAACAACTTGGAGACCACTTCAGCCAGCGCATCTTTTCATCTTGAATGACCACATTTTAGTCGGTGCGAAGAAGCGGAAAAACGAAGTGAGCTCGTCCAAGTCGCTCGTAGTATCCCACTGCTGGGCGTTGAGAGATGTCAAAGTTGTAGAAGTCAGTATGGCGAAGGAAGGCGGCGAAAGAAAGCGGTTCACCATTAATATCAAGCAAAACACAATGAGCTTTATTTACCAAACAGATAAGGAAGAGGAGTACCGCAAGATTTTGCTAAGCTATAGATCGGCAAAGGACGAGCTGCGCAATCTTGTGGAAAGGGAAAAGGCAAAACAGAGAGAGTTACGGGGCTCCATGTCGCGTCTATCGCAATCGGCGAGAAAAAGTGAGCTGCTTCAGGACCTCAGTGTAAAGATGCACTCCAGATCCCGCAGTTTAGATCTGATGCATGAAAACAGAACGGGTCACTCGATGGGTTCACATTTGAGAAAATTAGACAGTTCTTGCAACAACCTCGATATCTTAATCTCTCACAACAAGTACACCGAGTCTGTGGGAGTTATCTTGAACCTGCAGAAAGAAGTGACAAAAAACAACGAAAAATTGTGTCGTCTCGACAAGATGAATGAGGATGTGATCTTGAATAATATAATCTCGATAAAAGTAAATGAGAGATGTGCAAAAGTTGTCGAAAAGCTCACATACGAAGTGGAGAACAATCAATTCGATCAGTTTGACTCGCAAGAGCTCATCGACTACATGACCTTGTTTGAAAAGCTGAATGCGAGAGATATAGGGAGGCGCTGCTTGCTCAGCTCCAAGGCAAAGTTTATCAGTCAGCTGATCAATGGAATCTCCTTTGACGGGAACATTCCCAGCTATATTATCCAGGCATCCCTCATCAGGTTCCCCATAATGATTAAAACTGTGGTGCTGTATGAGAAGTGTTTTTCGGAGATGTCGTATGTGGTGACATGGTCTACAGAGCAGTTCCAGGTGCACATAGAGCTGCTCAAGCGCCAGCTGCTCGGTGTAAAGGTTGAGGATACCTCTTTTAAGCAGTGCATTAAGCTGACAGAGAGGGAGGCCGCGAAGATGAGGCTGATCGGGGTGGATCTGGGGTTTTTGTTGGATGATTTCTATAGGTATTTAAAAGAGTTGTAGTGGGTGTGTGCAGATCGGGATGTTCAACTTGAGATCATGGAGGCGATGACAAGAATAGTCTCCCGGGAATCAGAACCTTATAGTGGTGAGATCTTACTCTACATATCCTCAGCTAGGCGATGATGATTTACGAGTCCTTGCTCCTCGTCACGATGCTTGCTGCTTTTTATAACGGTGCAGCGAAAGTGAAGGGAGTGAAAATGCCTTTAACCACTTTGAGCGGCTGATTTGTTGGTTACTTCAGAAAACAAGAATATGCAACAAGGGAGAAAGAGCAAAGAGTCATTTTGAGGAGGTCTATTCCATAGTTACAGCAAAAAAGGGAAACTTGAAGTATCAAGACAACTCACTTAGATGGGCGATGTTGCTTTCTACAGCCTTTCGGGCTTCATCGGAACATAAGGATTCTTTCTAGAGAATTTGCTGTATTTGAAAAAGTTATGGCTGATGGTCGAGAAAGTTATTCATCACCCGGAGAAGCATACAAGAAGAACACGGAATGGTGAATGATTTTCGTGGGATAGAGGAATAGCAACAGCACCCCAAACCCGACTGATTGTTTTGGAACGTGCTGTATGATTCTCTGACTCTTCAAAGTAGCTCCGAAAGACTAGTGCGAGCTCAACTGTTCCGGATGTACCGCCTGACCTGATATTATTATAATATCAGTGGAATAATGGCGCTTATGGCTTTTCATTGCGTGTCGGATTACTTATTATGCTTGACAGACCTTTAAGAGATTTTATGTGGAGGAGCTCATGGTCGTACGCCGTTCCTGAATGGCTTGAGCCTTCAACGGGTGCGCTTGAGACCATGACTACTTTTTGAGGCTCAGAAAGCCTATCGCCCGATCGGACCAAATCATCGTTCTGACAGCTGCTATAGCACAGCATGCAAAAATGACAGAGTGCCCCGGACTAATAGCGTATACTGAGGCAACGTCGTAATGAGAATCTGTAACAAGTATCTTGTGCCTAGATGGTGCTAACGATATGCATATGGTAAGTTTCTCTGGTGAGGCAATAACCTTGACCTAAGCGGTGATCTCCTTTTGCATTCAGCGGTAATGGCAATGTTACCATGAAGCTACTTACGCAAACCCACGTCGCGCTTTATGATAGCAGCTTTCCGGGCGAGGTTCGTCCTGACGATTGAAGAGCCAAAGAGCTCTGAATTGAAGATTAGAGAACTGGAACGTTGAAAGCTGGTCATTGAACCAGATGAAGTCAGTAAGACTGTTGAAAGTGGGAGCATAGCACGGTAGAGACTATCAGTATGTAACCACCCGATCTGGTATGACGACTTGAGCTATGAGACCCTCAATCTTGCGAATGTCTTTCAACAAAAATTGTGTTATCTGGCGAATAGCTATATATATCAGCATCGTTGTCGTTTTATGGGTTCTCCCATTGATTTTTGATTTGATTTTGAATAACTGATGAATCGTTGAAGGTAATTAATCTATCATCCAACCTTTGTGGAGAATGAATTGCGGAAAGTAGATCGCCTTTATTAATCGAGCGGTAAAAGTGGTGCAAGTGCGATCCTCCATTAGTTATTTTGTGACCATATAAAATGCTAGCACCGATCTCTTACATTTGCCAGCATGCAGGAGTGAAAGAGTTGATCGTATCTTAGTACTGACCAAGATCGCCATACAGATCGCTCCTCGAAACAGATATTGATCTTGCGAATTGAGCTCAGGGTCAATCTTGCTACGATCTGATATATACTAGTATCTGTGCACACAAATGGCATTTACTATCGGTAGAGAAATCTCAAGAAGACTCGTTGAACTTCTGATGACCCTTATTTTAAATCACCTGGACATACCGTCCAATAGGTACAGATTCTTAGTGATTCTCTAAAAACTGACGAGGACTCAATATAATTTTGATTTATAACACGCTGCCAATCATTTGATTCTCAGAACGGGGAAAAGCACTTGAATATAGCTCAGTTGATACACCACATGTAGCTCAGATCACTTCATTTGCACCTTTTCACAGTTCATGCCCCTACCGATAGTGTATACTGAAGGAAAGAACCTAGAACTTGTCTCTACCATCCCATTTCAGAGCTGATATATAAAGTGTTCATGAAAAAGATGTTTATTGAAAGAGAAGGAGGTAATACAAGTCATTTAACGATATAAGGAATGTCATCCTGCGTCTGTCTGCAGTATTTGGTGCCGTGTATGACTTGTTTGGGAATTGATATGGCTCACTTACCAGCGTGGAAGTGAGACATCTTGCATATTACGAGTGGCTCTGCATGAACTGTAGGCCGTGGTAAGACACAAA
The DNA here is from genome assembly GCA_030567395.1 of Citeromyces hawaiiensis. NCBI lineage: Eukaryota > Fungi > Ascomycota > Pichiomycetes > Pichiales > Pichiaceae > Citeromyces > Citeromyces hawaiiensis. The sequence goes on from JAJLSF010000316.1 coordinate 26,125, forward strand.
GGACCCACTTCGAAAGGTGGGCGAGTTTGCTCGTGGTTTGGAAAATCAAGCAGAATGGTCTCACTGTCTCCTTCCAGCTGGGTGTATTTTTGCATCAGAAATGTTATTTGTTAAAACAAAAATGGCCCTGAAGATCTGAGCTCAATCGCGTCTCCTCATAGATTCCCTGTCAGCCAGGGCAAGTTAATTATTCGACCCCCTCCCCTCAACAGTCACAGAACCAACCACTCGTCGGACAATATCTCAGCCATAGTGGGCCGCTGGTTCAAGTCTTTTTGCAGAATCTTCTTGATCAGCCTCACGGATCCCTCTGAAACCACGAATGGAATCTTTACATCAATGTCTCCGTCCAGAATCTCATCAACGTTGTAGAAGGGATTCTCCTTATACAACAGCGTATACAAGAGAATACCCAGCGCCCAAACATCCTGGGGCTTACCGTTGTACGGTTTACCATCGAGAACTTCAGGAGCAGCGTAATCAATGGTTCCAACAAACACATCAAAGGGACCCGACCTGACGTATGCAGCAGATCCGAAATCAATCAGTTTCACCACCCCGCGGTTATCTACAATGATGTTTTCATCCTTGATGTCGCGGTGCACGATGCCGTGTTTATGCAGATGGTTCACAGCAGAGCAACACTGTTTGAAAATATACTTACACTCAAACTCGGTGATGTTGGCCTTGATCTCGATGAGATCAAAAAGATCGATCCCTGGAGGATTTCCGTGAACTGGGGTCTCCAGGTAGTAGTAGTTCTGGTCTTCGAAAAAGTCAACTAGACGCATTATGTTTGGGTGTGGGTCGTTGTTGAGGAAAAACATGATTTGAATCTCAGAGGGAACGGTACCGAGTTTACGGTCTCTGACCCACGTATCGACCAAAATCCTGTCTTTGATAATCAGTTTGATAACCACTTTATAGAAAGGATCCTCCACGTGCTGACAAAGACTCACTTTACCGTATGCGCCTTCGCCCATATTTCTAAGTACTTTGAATTCTGTGAAAGTCTTTTCTCTTCGCCGCGAGCCTACTTTTTCGGGCCAAAATTTGGACTTTGAAGCAACCATCCTGAGATGGTCCTGTTCCGCTTTGAGCAAGTCTTTTTCTCCCAACACATACCTCTCGTTCTTGAGCTGAAAATCAGCCACCTGCTTGGCGTGGTCAAAGTTTTCGTCTTCGTTCTTCATCGGGGTAGAAGCTCCGCTCGCTCCCTCGCTCCCAGTACTGGAGTGCGAGAGAGAGGGCACTTTGCGATGCGGAGAAGACCTGATAGAGTTAGCGCGGCTTATCTCAATACGCTTTTGGCTGCTTGTTCTGCTCAACCCGTCAGATGACTCTTCTCCCATGGAAAAGATGTCGCCCTCATTCTCGGGAAGAAGTGTCATCTGAGAGGGCAAGTTGATGGAGTGGTCTGAGTGGTTCCCATGAAGGAAAAAGGACTGCTTCTCACTAAAGGTTACGCTTTTCGAGCTTTGAGTCTCATCTTCCATCTTGTGTGCATACGTTATCCACAGCACAAAGGAGTTAAAGTTGGAAACACGCACCTGAACGTCCACTTTGAAGATTGAGCCATCGGTGTGTCTGGCGTCGATTCCGTGAGACTCTAAAAACATTTGCTCGGCAAGCTGCTGTTGTCCAGGTGCACGCAGCCGAGCATCAAGTTTCCTAAACAAGTGCTCTGGAAGCACAAGTCCTGGGCCGATACCCACAGACGGCTCGCAATCCAGCAGCTCTTGGAATAGCAAGGTGAAATCGGGGAGAAGGGTATCGATGGACTTGTTAAGTAAGTGCTGAGCTCCAAAAAGGTTCTTCGCTATAGGCCCGTTGTAAGACAGCACGGAGAAATCTACAGCAGAAATGATAAAAGTACCTGCAATATAGGGCAGGCTGTGAATATGCAAGGTCATTTCCGAGTCCGAATGTTCGGTGCTTGTTATAGCACAGGGAAGATTTTCATGCTCCATATGTAGAGTAAAGTACCGACTTTCTCTTATACTATTGCAGTCGCCCGTTTTCAGTAATGCGCTGACTGAGGGAAGGTACTTTTCCAAATGAGAGTGATTTGATATTTTGAAAGGTTTATCCGTTTGGCGAACAGAGGTGATTTCCCAATCGATGGTGGTTTTCTCAATCTTCAAGTCGATCGCGCAACACGGGATCTGATCAAAAATAAGCACCATCATGTTCTCCTTCCGTTTAGACCACAATGAGGCCCATGCAAGGTTGGTTTGTCTTGGATTTATCGCCATTATTTCACCTGAAAACATGATGTCTCTATCGAGTTTAGCCATTTTATCCTTGAGAAACTGTCTGGATCGGGGAGCAATCAGGTCCAACAGCGTGAGAGACTTCAAAGAAGCCTTAGAAACTCCAAACATGAGACAAGCGAGGTCGTTTGCATTTTTCAAGTTCCAGGGGTATTCCACCTCTGTCGTGACTACAGCTTGCGGAGGAGCTTTTTTGGAAGTGGACATCAGCGTGAAAGGCCGTCCGAGTGGAGTGGAAGGGTCTGGAGCCGGAGTGAAAGGGTCTGGCTTTGTCCCTTGAACTTCAGATAGTATGGGAACCAACAACGAGCTCTCGTAGAACGGGGTTGCCAGTGCATGCACTAACTTTGACGTTAGGGAGTTCAGCTGGTTAGGCCCAGATAAAGACAGTTCGTGTAGTCCCAAAGCTGCTTCTTCGGAGTTGGAAATATGACTTGTGTCTGTTCCGAGCGATTTGTCCAAAAGATCAAGGGTCTGATGCAAATCGTCATTCATAGCATCGCTAAACAGGCTCTTTGCTGGAGACCCGCCACCCCACGAGTTTCTTCTATCGTTTGCCGTAGAACGGAATAGCGCAGAGAGTGCAGCGGAGGATGCGTTTGATTCTCTATGCAAACCGTCCTCCTTTGGAACAGGAGACATCGGCAGGGGTCCCAGCAGTTGCGGGCGTTCTACCAACAGTTCCAGAGACCTTCTCAGTATACTGATTCGGAGCGCAAGCGAGTTGGGCGAGAGTAGTGCGTAGGAATATGAGAGCGTGGACTCTATGGGAAACCGCATCAGAGCATCGCGGGAGTCACTGTTGGAAAGCGACATCTCAGCAAGGGGAAGCGAGAGCTTCGGCAGCTTTTCCCCAGCAGATTTGATCGATATAACACTTCCTTCATCATGGGCAGGTGGAGTATAAGGCATGTATGATCAGGAGGTGTGCGGAGGTGGCTGATATATGTTTTGAATATTTCACATGCGATCTAAGCGTCGTATAGATAGATATAAGGCGTTCTTTTTTTAGAAGGTTTTAAAGTTAGATGAGTTTTGTGTCTTTTATTCCTATTTTTTGTCTGTCTTTGATTTGTTTTTTCGGTCATTTTAGTCCTTTTGATGGTACAAGTAAGAATAGGTCAAAATTGCAGGCACACGCTGAAGCCATCTAAAATTGTCACCGCCTCGTTTCAGCGGTACATAGTCTTAAGCTTTAGGGTTTCTGCAGTCCGTATAGTTTGAGATACGAGGATGTAAGGTTTATCGGCTAAGTGGACCCTGACGAGTTAGATGCCGAAAACGTTAGGCCGCGGAGTTTTTTGGCGGCATTAAATTGTGTACTGCTTTATTTTGGTTATTTGTCAGCAGTACCAGTTGCCCCTTTGGTTTTTTGATCTGTAAACTCTCTGCTGTCTCTAGATTGGTTTATGGCAGTTGATAAAATCATGGTCTCACTGTTAAGTGCCGTGCATACATTCTTGAACATAATCAATTCGCCATACACAATGAAATGGTCATACTTGATCCTGATGCTTTCCAAAAGGCATCAATGCGTAATCACATTCTCTTTCTGCAACTTGCAAGTTCCTCAGATCTGGCCTCGCTTGATTCATCGTCTGTCAGATTATCTTCTCCGGGCAGCCACTCGGCAACCTTGTCATTCTCAAAGTGTTTCCCCTTTTAAGGCCTGAAACTGTTATCTCGCTTGGGCCTCAAGACAGTTCTTTACACGTGATTGTTGTGTTCACGCATTACTGCTAGTTGCTGTGATGGATAGGGCGTCAGTCGTTCTAGATGCACACAAAGGGACCTGGTGCGTTATTCCTCAACAAAACGAAACTAGCTTCTCGCATGAAGCACTTTCATTGTAGCATGCACAGACAGATACGGATAAGACGTTTCTATGGCCTGCTCACGAAAGAGAAAACACCCAGCACATATACTTGTGTTCACTTCTGGTTGTTCGCCGTCTAAATAAGCCAAGGCTGCCACTTTCAGACTTATATCATCCAAAGTCCTTTCGGTGTTATTTTTGCACACAGTACACACAGCTCCATGGGTGGATGACAAACAACTACATTCAGGCGCTAAAACACCTTACATCCGAAGACTCTCATAGATCAAAGACATGTAACTGGGGCCATGGTCCTACAACACACTCGTCTGCAGGTTTGCACAACCTGGCATAATAACGTCCACTTGGCTAGAGACGCATGATTGTCATTGTCAATTCAGAAGATGCCCTATTTTCGTCCGCTTTTCTGCAACAAATCCTCGCGGAGGGAGAGCTGGCGAAGGCAGGAAAAAACTTCGAGGCTGTTCATCATATACAGTATCAACCATCGTACTCCAGACCGGAGTAGCCATTTCATCCCATGCTCGAGAAGGCGATGGACGTTTAGAAGTGTCCAGTGGACTAGTCAGGGATCCCTTTCGAGAGGCGGTGAATAATTCATCAAAGTCAAACTCTGCGTCTGAATCTCGATATTCATTCACGTCTAGGGCAAGCTCTATGTCTTTCATCTGACTATACGGGCTCATTTGTGAAGATATAATGCTATGCAGATGCTGAATATAATCAACACTTTCCTGCAACACTCGAAGTTTATGCAAGCTTCCGTCCACGACCGAGTTACCTTCCCTAACGACAGCTTTTCTGCACGCTGGCACCAAATACTTTAGAGCGCAGTATTCTTTGTTGATTTTCAGTCTACGTTTCTTTTCAATGAACGAGTGGTTCGCCTTCTGTTGCTTTGACATTTCCTTTTTATTCAAAGGACCAGCCTTTTTGTTCATTTTGCCCATAAGCTAAATTTACAGATCACCATCTCTATTTAAACAGACGCACGTGCAGGTGCACGTGGGACATAAACTTCATGTAAGGGCACCTTCATGCACCTGCATGCACCGCTTATCTGTGAAATTGTTCTATACATCCGTGACAGCTTAGAGTAGAGTACTGAGGCGGGACGAAGCGATTAGTGAAAAATTTATATGTATTTAAGATTGTACTTGTTCCTTATGCCATTACCAACCCGGTACTCATCTCGTGTTGAAAGCCTCAGCAGACGAGGGCGCGGACTATATCCCAATGCTCATCGTCGAAAAGTGAGTCACTACTCAAGGTTACGCATACCGAGGATTGGCGAGCTTGATCTCGAGGTGCTACAATAAGACACCATTTGAAACGTACAATACCATCTATAAATCACCAACGCAAAGTTTAGTCTTTCGTAAGACATACGCTTCTGAGATAGCTTCGAGAAAATGTACTCCCGTGGGTAATGTGCACCCGTCTGATATATGGGTATGTGGGCGGTACAACATTACAATTAATTTCCCAGTCACCTAATGAGTCCCATAATCTTTTCAAAGAATAAACTCGCCTGCAGTGGTGGAGAGAAGAGAGCAAAAGAACACCATCTTCTGATAATTTTGACTCATAGCAGGCAATGATTGGTCATCTATAAGAGACCTTTCTTTTTCAGGTGCTTGTTGCTGTCACACAACGAAGCGTAAGGTTAGTAGGAGCTTACACAATCAGAAGAGCGAAAAACTACATAAAAGTGTACGGAGGCAGCGATATGCTTCTGGGTGACGCTTTCTAGTGCTTTTGAGGTATCAAGAGGATGATCGCTTTGGTCGGAATGTAACCTTCCAGTGCTTTTAAGGTATCAAGAGGATGATCATTCTGGTCGGAATGCAACCTTCTCATTTACGTCTAATAACATGTTCAGACCGCGTTCCTCGTTATTTCGTCCTATGAAGCATCCTTAGAGATCTCAATGAGCTCTCAGCACGTCGCGCCTCCATTGACAGCCCAGATGCAAGCTATCTCATCCCTAGAAGACGAGAAATGCATCGGATGCAAGCTCTGTGGCTTACCTCGACTAATTCAGCCCAAAAGAGACCAGTATTTAAAAGAGGATTGCAGAAACTATTTCGGCAACACTTTCGTCTCGTTGTGCATCTCCTATATTGCTTGATTGATTGACTCTTGAACATGTGACAATAGAGCTTGAGCAGTAGAGTTTCCCCCTTCGACATTTGTGTGTCTTTCAGGGGTCTGTCCAAAGTCAAGCATTATCTGCACATAGCTCTGTTTGCTGATGTCGGACACTAAATATTTTTTGCTTGGGATCCACGATGCAATGGAGATTATATCTTCAAGACTCTCCCCCCTTCCATACTTTCATCGCAACCAGACATCCGTGTAAGATGCAAACACCTCCGTAAATCACCGAATCGCCTTCAAAGTCCTTTAAAGCCCGTTCTGCTATTTTCAAGCACTGCGTGATTTGAGGGCAAAGCCGTTTCTTATCCGCGCAGAGCTGGGCGTCGGCTTGAGACAGATGTCATGTTGAACGAACCAATTGCCGAAGAGCCCGTAATGACTCATAAAAAATTCGAGTATACAGCTGCTTGATTATGTTCGCGAGGTAAATGCTACACTTCAATAACCCTCGGGCAGGCCAAAACAATGAGTCAGAGCTTACTCCTATTGACTCTGTCAAGCCTTTAATAATGATTCACCTGCATGAAAGCCATGCAAGGAACTCTTGGCGCAGGCGAGCAAAGAACGTTCAATTACTTTGAATCACTCAGTACATCCGGTTATTACACCTCTGAGATCAATTCTGAAAGAGTCAACCTTTGCCTCACTTTGCCAGATCTGACCGCTCCCGGAGTTTCTGCTGCGTCTTATCGGACAAATCATGCACCTGCATGCACTGAGGGAAAAACATGCATTTGTTCTAGCATATTCTCCGTGAGTCATTCTGAAAATCATTATATAAAACCGTGAAAGTACCTCGATTCCATATAAAATGGATCAATCGGAAGAAACAGTTAGCATACCCTCGTACTCAGAGGTTGTCTCTCAAACAACAGCTTCCACAAACCCCACCTCTACTGCTTCAGACGACCTATACGTAGGCCATGTGCTGCCATCGTTTGAAATGCATCAATCCCTTTTGAATAGAAGTCTGTTAGAGCCGGAAGACGATGCTCTGTACAGAAACTTACCCGATTACGATGCTTCGCCCGCACAAGAACCTGCTCCTCCCAATGTAGAAGCTGACGTTTCTAGCTTCGATACATCAATTCTCAATAATCTCTCACAGGTTCAGGAAGTCGAATCCCCAAACATTAAAGTATCAATCATTATCACAAAAGAGGCTCCAGGAAAGACTAATCAAAATCAAAGGGAATCTCCCCTTAGAGAGTACACCTCTGGTGATTTTGTACATGGGTACGTAACGGTGGAAAACATCTCCTCGCAGCCAGAAGCGTTCGAAATGTTCACGGTGAGCTTAGAGGGAGAAGCCTCAGTTTATAGAAAGAGAAACGGTAAAGACTATATCTCTAGCAAAACCTTTCTCACCATGTTTGACCTGAGTGCAGGATGGCACTATGGTTGCATGCTGGCATGTAGTTCTTCAAAAGAAGATGGCATACCTATTGGTTTGCCCGATGACCGTATTCTTCCACCGCACTCCAAGTACAAAAAGTACTTCAACTTCAAGTTGCCTTTCCAGCTGTTGGACCAAAGCTGTCAGGAACAGATTTGGCAGCATGGGATGCTGCCTCCGTCTTTTGGTGCGCCGTTGGAAGCGTTTCAAGGTAGGGCCAGAGAAATCAAAGTAAATGAGATGCTCGGCTACGGGAGGCTCCAGGATGCAGGGTCTCCTATCGTTACCAGGGACCACCCCTCTAACACCTCCATATCCTACTCGGTTCAGGTGAGGATGATTTCCAAATGCTGTGAGCAGTACTCTGGCTCCAACTTTGTCTTGAAAAAAACTACCGAGTACTACATCCGGTTCATTCCCTTTGGTTTCTGTTTACCCTTCCATTACGAAACGAGTTCCAAAGACCAGATAAGGATGATGACGCAAGATGTGGGCCGCACGGTGGAAGATCTAGAAGCCAGAACACGTTTGAAAGAGCTGGGCGTGGCAGACGTTGATGTATCTTGTATTTTGGATCCCTCGGAAGAGGATCTCGCAAACAAGAAAGTTTCTCAGCTGGAATTTGCTCTCAACAATAATATCCCGTGTTTCCCCATACCTAATTCATCCAAGGAAAAGATTGTCAACCAGGTGTCGTTTGAGGTGAAAGAGGTCTCACCCAAACTCTCATTTGGCGCACGAAAAGACTGTGCCAAGGGTCACTTACGGCTCTACACCTACAAGCCAACTGAAGGTATCCCGTACATGGTGCCCAAGATTTTGAGTAGCTGGAACACAAGATCCAACCTCAACAGAGAGACCAATGCCAATCTTAACCTTATGTCTTCGGCTCTTACAAAGGGCGAAAAGATGAACCTTGAGCTTCTGGACTTTGAGATGGACTTTATTCCCTCGGGATCAACTTGTGCTCCTCCAAAAATATCCTACTTGTCCACCACCCTTGAGTGCATAACAGTATCGTCAACGCGAAGCTTTCCTGTATCTGTGTCTCCAGAGTTATTTTGGGAAAGCGAAGGTTCGGGAAAAAGTAAGCTTGAGCAATTCCAAGACCAGCTCTTGCAGTACGCCCATCGTCTCAAGGCTCTTCCCAAGCAGACCAGAATACCGGCGCATATTCATAGAAGCATGGACTCTCTGCTTCAGATGAAGCATGAAAAGAAGACGGTAAGTCTCTTCAAAGTGGCGCATCACGATCTGGGTGAGTGGAAACAAGGAGACAACGGTAAGTGGAAACGGAAAGTGAGCTTGCAGTTGGAGCTGAATCCTATCCGGGATCTCACCCTCGTGCCCACATTCGAAAACTGCCTGGTTGCGAGACTTTACAATTTGAAAGTTAAGGTATGTTTCAAGAACTGTGGAGAGAGAAGTTTGAACATTCCTATCCGTATCAGAAAGTTTACCTTTTAATAGAATGCACTCGAGGATAATGTAGTCGTGATAGGGGGAGCATGTACCTACGATGTGACGTGATTCCTTTAATGATAAACCTCGAACCTCTTCAGACCCTTAGATCAGCCCGTGGTTCACAAAGCCCAAATTTCAAAAAATTTGCGTCTTTAAAGAACAGTGAGGTTGCTTCGGCTAAAGAGGTTGGCACTCCTCTTGAGCGACAGATACTTGTTTTCATGCTCATTTTTTACAACAGCTCGCAACATGGATAGAGAAACAGGCGATAGGGAACTATTGGGCTAGGGGAAGATGGTGAAGACAAGGGTAGCAATTGTTCTTGCAATGAAACTTCAAGCCTCCAAACAACAGGCACGTTTCTTGTAATTTTCGAACCGGATTCAATCAACGCCATAATCTCAGCTTACCCAAGCCTTATGGTGAGGCGAGAACTACCCAAAGGCTGGAGCATCATGTACCCCAACTTTAAAAACTTACAGAGCCCCAGAAAACGATGGGAATGTGTTTTCTAACATCTCCGGATCACCCTACAGTATGAGTGGTTATCACCCCTGATAAAATACCTATCATTGTAAGAATAATGATGAATAGAAGCTGACTTCTATTTAAGTGAATGAATGTTCCTCTTCCCAGGTGTTCACCAATACCAATCGTATCATAGACAAAGGAGGGTGGTCCTTATTTTTAAAAAGTCAACCATAAGCACCAACCACCGAAAGACATATCCACCAGTAAGATGTGGTGAAAACATCTGGTTGCGACGGAGAGTATCGAAGGGCAAGAGTGAGCCTAATTATTTAGTTAAAATCTCAAATCGCATTGAGCTGTGATCTTGTCATGAACAAGTCTTTATCGATCGTAGGGTGAGACCCTTTTAGTATACCATGGAAAGACCCGCAAAGGGCACGGGCAGACTCTGAAAAATCAAAGTATATTGTTACATTTCTGAAGGTTGATAAATCTTCAAGAGACAGAGGAGGTAACTCGAATTGGAATATTGGTTTTTCCTTTCTACGACCAAGGCCGTTGAGGAGGTTGGCAAAAGCGTTCTGCTCCAGACCCTTTTGTTGAGAATTGGGCAATTAGATGCTCCATATCGGCAGAGGACCATGGAACTCGCAAAAGACGAGCAAAACCCTTGGTGCAGTAGCCAGAATGCTGTAATATCTTTGACGGTATCGGTTCATCTTTTCTACTTTTGGGTGGTACTGCAGAGTCAAGAGGAGTTCACGACATTTAGTAAAAAGCGTTACGCATTCATGTCATCCGTACACCATCCGTACATTCTTGAGTGCACTTGGGTAATGGAATTCAATGTGTCTCCTCTTGGTGCCCCGAAAGTGACGAAAAAGATTGCTGTTTTAAGAAGTTTCACTAGCACAAGCTTCTCGTTTTTGCGAGACGACTACAACGAGCAAAATGACCCTCTGTCGTTCGTCTGCCAACTGGAGAGGGATACCGAAAAGAAGCTATCAGACCGCATAAAAATGCGTGCTGGGGTTTATGTAAGGGTAATCTCCAAGGAAGAATCTTTCCAGCTGGGAATTATGATGCCAGGACAAGAAAATGTATGGTTTGTATCGGTTTTGGACCACCGGATTACGATGGAAGACCTCGAATCTACACCTGACGAGCCTATAAAAGTAGAAAGTACACTTGAAGAGGCTCTGGAGCTCTCTCGCATCCATAGCGTTTACGAGAAGCAGGAAAACAAATGCTTGTTAGAAAAATTTCCCGGAACTACTAAACCTTCAAAGGGGGCGAGCGAGTTCTTGGCAGATAGATATTTTTCAACTTTGTATCTCGTTACCGCGCCTTTGAATTTCTTTGCCAAATCAGCGATATCACGTGTCAGGCACATGTGTCACGGTGATTCGACTCTTTTAAGAAAATCCATCAAAAAGGTCCTAATCGGTGACATCAACAAGTTTGATAGTCGACACTCCACTTTTGAGTCAAAGAGGGGACTTATAGATGGTGTAACGCTCAATGATTTTGAACAAGAGTTTCGGCAAACTTTTGTAAGCGAAAAGATCCCTAACATTGACAGTATACGTTTACTGAAATCGCGAGAAGCTCAACTGCAAATTGTCATTGCACTTGAAATGCTATCTATTCTGCCAGATGGTTTGGAACCTTCGGTTGTAATTCGGAAGCCGAAAAAAAGTAGGCTGGTGGGCAGAAAGAAAAAACTTGTTCCTACATTTATCGGCATGGCTGTTTCTTCCCATGCAGATGAGGAAACCGTCGAATCGAGCAAGAGTATCACCAAAGACTCTTTGACAGAGTACGTGAACTCTCTGGTAGACCGACTGTGTATTTGGGAGTCGCTTGAGGGGGAATCTGCTGTTCCTTTCGTTCGAGATACACTGATTCCTTTCTTCCAAAAGCAACATCCTGATCTCATCAAGGGTGTCTGTAGAAAAGTCAAAGGTCCTTCCTTTTCTCAGAAGCTATACGAAATGCACAAGAAGAAGAAACAAAGGCAAGCTGAGCTGAAGCAGAAACATGCTGAAAAAGGCAAGGATCTCCCTAAGCTGACTCGCACAGCAGAGGATTCCGATCCCAAAGTGAAGGGTCTTGTGACTGCTTCTTTTGAGAAAAGAACGTTTGATATGGTTTCCCGCACCTCCTTCAATCAGATGTCCATGTCCCTACAGAGGGAAAGTGAACAGCAGCGAGTAACCAAGCAGGAAGACCTCAGTAAGGGCATTTTTCATGGCGCAAAGAGAAAACTGGGAGTTTCCAAAATTGCTCAGCCTGTCACTCAAATTAGTGAGACTCCCACAAAGAAGCGGATTGTGAACGTTGTGGATGCTGCTCCCGTCGAGTCTTCTCCGATAGTTTCTCGAACTCCGCGTGTGGAGTCCTCTTCCCCGATACTGACCAGAGAGGTGAGCGTAATGAACGGATCTCCTATTGCCAGGAGACAAAGGAGAGGCTGACCAACTAGAGGTTTCAAATGGAGGTGAGCCATATAGTCTGATATAGACATTTCGATTCGCGGACGTGATGTTCTCAGGGGGTTATTATGCCGACTGGATGAAGAAAGCGGAATGAGGTTCAGCCTCGCTCAGATTCATCATTCATAGCGGCTTTGGATTCTTTCAAGAGATGGCCAATAGAATTAAAAGGAGTAAAAACTTCGCTTAATGCCCTTTGATGAAACTTTCGCCGAAGAATATTAAAGAAATCAATTGGTCAAAAGGTGAGGACTCACTAAATGCATCCGATACTTTGAAATACCGACGAAATGACATATAGAATCATAGCTTGAGCCTTTATCGTTGACTACGTCGAAGGACACGGGTATGAAAATCCAGAGGCGCATGCCAGGAAGACATGATGCCTTTTCAGTGCATTGGTAAGAAAACAAACTAGATTATACGCCTTCTTGTGCTCATGGGCGAAAGATGGTTGTTCGTTTTGTGATCGCATTTCTCTGCTGCGTACCATTCACTTCATCATTCGGGAGCCATCAGAGTCAAAAAAATCCTAAGCAAGAGAGAAAAACTTCGAGTTCAGAACCTCTGGATTGCACAACAATTTGAAATGCTATATGAGAACCTTCCACAATCTCCATTCCTCGTAACGTAACCTACAGAGTAATGAGCCCTTAATTACTAACAATACACCGAGGACAACGCTGTCCTCAGCCCGACTACACCTCCGCGAAAAACATCCCATCTACAATCTCCTGCGCATCCGGCTGCTTTTCTATCTCGCTCGCCAGACGATCGCCAACTCTTTCACGTAACTTTAACCCATCTTCCGAGCTTGGCTCACCATCATTACCCTTGTGCTTCTTTTGAGCTGGCTCGTGATCCACTTTGAGCAATCTAAGACACTCCATTATCACATCCACCAGCACTTTATAATCCTGCTGATCTTCAGGTTGAGCCAAAGTTTCCAGAACAACGTTGGACCAATTTCTCATATTGCCAACAAGTATTACACGGATCACTTCTGCACCCATGGACTTGAGCCCTAGAATGGCTCCGTACTGTGTCCCCACCACCGCCTGAAGGCTCTTGGGGTCGCTGGCGTTGCCCTTGCCTGAATTTATGAAAAAAGCCTTAAGCAGCGTTCTTGTGATTCTCGGCTTGAGCGTGGAGTAGGACGAGCCATAGTTTTCGATGATAAACTCCAAAAGCGACGACGCCAAAGCACGCAGCTCAAAGTGGGTCTGGTGGTTTGCAGTGTCTGGTGAAGTTGTGCCGATTTTCTTGGCCAGCAAAAGCGTCAAAATGCACGGCATTAATGCGTGAATATACGGTTCTAGAAAAATGCTCTCGTTCGTAAGAAGTGAGTAGATGACGTGAAGCATGGTGGACAGAAGGTTGATGTTCTTGAGGTTGTGCGTAATAGTTTCGGCCACGAATTGAATAAAGTACGGCACAAGCTGGTGCAATCCTGGGTCGGTTCTGATAGACTCCAAGGCGGCATTACGAAGAAACTCCACCTGTTCGTCTTCTCGCTCGTCGACCAACGCAGCAAGAACACGGTCAAAATATAATTGCAGCTCTTTGGAAAGAACATGTTTTACCAGTGGCTTCACTTCCAATGACTTTATGTCTCTGCCAGAAGCCTTGGAAGGTTCTACCGAGGTGCCGCTTACAGTTGCGTCTTCGCCGCTCACGGTGAGCATGTTTTCCATCGACCCACGATGGATCGGAGGTATGGTCCTTATCTCCGATGGTGTAGGGTTTTGTGGAATAGTGGGTTGGACCCCTTCTATGGCCAGCCAGTGGGCGGTAAAAGTGGTATGGCGCGGCAGTTTTGGAAGCGGAGCGTTTATGAGTTTTTCAAAATCAACTTCCTCGTCTTCTACGTAATATAAATTTTGGCCAGCTCCAACTAGAGCTTCTTTGAAAATTAAAGGACGAGAAACGTCGTAGCCGTAAAGCGGCTCCAGATTCAAAACTTTCAAAGCCCGATCAATATCCTGCGTCGTCATCGTTTTCCGTTTCCCGTGGCGCATGAATTTTATGGCCTGTTCTAGAATCTCGTGGATCCGGTACTCCACATCCATCGCCAGATTTTTAGCCACGTCTTCAGTGAGAGAAGCTATCCCCAGCGACTCAGCGACATCTTTCACCGTGTCAGCCGGTGACCACAGTGTGTGGGAGAGAGCGATGTTTGGTTTGGACATGTGCGACGGAGCGTAAGCTGAGGAGCCGGTTTTCTGGGTCGTGTACGGATCAACCAGGAGACGGAGGAATATGAGGTCTAGGCTTTGAGAGAGGAGCAGAGAAATACAGAAAATTGCATAGCGACGCTACGTACCTATATGCCTTGAGTCGCATCCAGGCATCGATGAATGTCTGTCCTAATTTTTTTTTTGTTTGTATTCTTTGTTCCATTTGCTGGCATGGGGTGGTTTATCAGGGTAGGCAAGGAAGGTTGTTTTCGACTGTTCCAGAAAATCAAAAGCTCGTTTGAGATGCGCCATAACTAAATATGTCCTTAAATGCTTCGCCGTCACCAATTCATCCGTGTATAATCTCGATGAAGCAATTGATGGTGGGATATGTTTGTGCTCGCGATCAGTCTAGCCTACAACGTCTCTCGTTTGATTTATATCTTCCTAAATTCTTTTTCATAAGAATAGATAGCTTCCCCCGTTTAGCTTTTGCTTTTAATCACAGAAGTCCTATTGGTGAGTATGATGACTGTTATCATAGGCGACTTATGAGTCTATATTACCAAAAACGACGGCTGTTAACGTATGAAGTATAACTGAGAAGTGAGCTGATGGTGAAATTCAGAAAAGGATGTATTAAGTATCTAGGAAAAAGCGATCTTGTCTCCATAATCAACTATGCTTTTGTTTGACCCGAACAGTTGCTTGCTGTTTGGACTTTAGATTGCATTGATTACTGGAGATCATTTGATGAAAAGCAACTGCGACCTTTGTTTGACCAATATTCGGCCACCTTCACGAGCCACTTGGACCGATTTACGGACTCGGTAAACGTTAAATGGTGGTCAATAGAGAAACCCTCTCTCCCTTTTCTTCAATTCGGTTTTTCGATGGGTTCTTTGGACTGAACTCATGGGTGAAAGACGGTGAACTTTTGACAAGAGCCATTCAGAGTTTCCAAGCAACTGATATGGTACCACCTCTCTGTGAAAGAAGACTGTACAGATCAATTGCCTCGTCGTTATCTTCTCTATTTGCTTTGAGAGACACAAATTTCATTTCCGTCAGACTTGATTGTCATGTGAAGAAACAAAAATAGAGAGGCGAAATGGATGGAGTACCCGAGAATGTCCATTCACTTAGCTATACCTGCACGTTTTACTCGAGAGTGCACAGAAAGGCACAACAGTCAAAATCTGGCATGTAATTATCGCGTCATTTCACTATGACATATCAACCACCTGACACGCTTCAACAACTTGCTGCATTGTATAAAGCTATAGTCAAGACGAGTGACCTCGAACTGAGGCTATATTTTAAAGACTGACTCGCTGCCTTCCATGATGTTCGTCCCAATCAGAGATGTATGTCCACCGCATTTGATATTTTAGCTCCTAAGTACAGTCCACCCGATCTGACAAAGAATTATGGGTACCTACCGGACATTCTTTCCTGGCGTTTTGGTGAGTGCCATAAAGTCTGCACTTGTCACTATTTCAGAGCAATTGACCACCTTATCGGGAACAAAGCTATTGTAGATTCTCTGCAGCCTTTAGTCTCTCCTGTTCAAAGGACAAGCTCTTGGTCTGAAAAAAAGCAGTCTCCCATTGATCAAATATTTTGGTCATTAGTCTAGGATTATAAAGAAGTTTATCCGACTATATAAAAAAATCCACGAATCCAGCTCACTTTCTTTCTAACGCGTTCCGTCCGCTGAGTGCATGGTGCGGTCTGACGGCAACATCTACTGCAGTAGAAAACGTTTGATAATTACAGTCATAATCAGGAACTTGTTTATAAAACTGTTTTTAAATCCATTTCCAATGCAAAATCATAAAATCGCCCCTCAAGTCCACCGAAATACGTTGCAGGCTATAAAAGAATGGAGACATCTGAATATTTCATCGCCCATTGTGATACTCATTTCACTGACTTCTGCCAAGGCCTTGAGCTATTTCGAAATTTGTTACCGGAATGGGAAGATGATACTTTTTTGTGAGATGGACATGCAGGCCAAGGAAGGGGGTGCTTGGCGGTCCTCAACGGACGATTCCGTACCGTTGAGGACATTCTGACTATAAATAGAGCTTTTTCCATGTAAATAAATACAGCTTATTACCAACAAATATGTCTCAAGAGAACTCCCTGGACCTAACAAGGCAACTAGAAGACCTAAACTTACGGTCCAAGAACCAACTTTATCATAATTTTTCTTTTGTTTAGTTCTCTTCCGGGCATTTTGATGGGTAATCAAACTATCCTTGTCCAGATTCCCGAGTTTATATTGCTGGAAACTAAAGTCTCACCTAAATCCACCGCATTCGTAGCCGCCAATTCTCCTCATCAAGTCTCATGCAAGTAAAAAGGCACGCGTACTCTTGATGGAATAACCAATCGGAATGTCTTTACCCACCTTGATTGATAGTGATTGAGGCAGCAGAACTAGACTCTTCATTGGACGAAGAAATCAAAGGCATCATAGTAGATGGGGTTCGCTCTAGTCCAACTCATGCGAGGAGAACCTTTAAGCCCGTTTGTAAATCCTCGGCGTTAGCTTATAGCATCGCGATCATCTGCAATCATCAACTACGGATCATTGCCCAAGTGGATTTATACCTTAGAGATCATTGGATGCCGTGACCATCTCTAGAGCTGGTAATACGTAAAAACGTTTTTCGCTCCTCACTGTAAATGACACAAAGCACATATGGTATTACCATTCAAGCGCTGTTTCTGTTGATATCAATACTTTGTACTTACTTTTCTGACTTTTATCAGCAACCTGAGATTCAGCGAGAGCTAACTACCAAGTAGAGATCCCGCATCATTGGCTGCTGCATCGTTATTGAGAACTGGTGACTCATATTTACTGGCTCCCCATTGAGCCCGCTTCTCAGCTGCTGGTACATCGACTTAAGGGAAGTTCGAGCTATGTCATAGCACTCAACCCTATTCACCCTCTGCAATATATCATTGTATGAGAGAACTGAGCCCAGCATGGTTTCAGATTGTACTGTCCTTTTACTCACCATCCTCTTGCGTGAGGTCATACGAGATAGCCACGTGGTGGGCCTCTCGGAACAATTTCCAATCACCAACAGCCCAACATAACCGGTCCAACGGTTTTTTCCCTTTACGGAGATAGCGCAGCTAAGCCTACATGATACGAGCGATGAGTCTATGCACGATGACGCAGAGATGGAATGACAAAGAAGCATGAGAAGAATGAGGCAAAAAGAAGAAAGTAAAGACAGCAGCGCATAAAAAGGATTGGTCATACAGATTGATGAAGCGCAAGTAACCAAACACAATTCAAATCAGCTTCGCAGACTCCTTTTCGCAGACTCCTTTTCGCACTCTCCCCCGAATTCCCTCACGTGATATGCACCTCCACCTCTGCATGCAGGAATAAGGTGATATTTTCACCGCTTTAAAAACCTCTACACCGCACCGATCTACACACAATGTTTAGAATCCTCTCATCGAGCTCCGTCAAGCAGGGACAGCGGGTAACGTCAAAGGCGTTTGGAAACCCGCAGCCGCAGTCTAGACTTTTCAACAAGACCTCTTCAAAGAACGCATCTGTGGATGTGCAAGAAGATCTACCCAGCTACACCAACAGACGGTATTACAACGGTAATAACAAGAATAGTCGAAGCCAGACCAACAAGTTTGGCAAGAGAGAGCGCTTGATAAATAATTTTTACGTGAAAACCAAAATATCCGAAGACTCGCCGTTGAGGAACGAGCTGCTTGCTTTTGAAGAGTACACTGCACAAGCTTCTAACTATGATCTCGTGAGCGAGAAGGCATCAGCTGTACCGACGTACTGGAAAGCTATTAATAACGTTATGCCACTTTATAGAGAGTTGCTGAACTCAACTGAGCTGACTCCGCAGAGAATTACAAACCTCATTGTATTTCTGAGAAGTGCGCTGTACATGAACCGGTACGAGCTGAGTAATCTTGAGAAAAAACCAGATATGGACTCGTCTTCGTCCAGTCCGGAGACGTTCCGGTTTTTGTTCTCATCCATCCGCGAGATCACCAACGATCTGCTGGATGGCCATTTCGGTATAACGGCTCACGGGCTCAGCGTGCTGATCAGTGCGTACGAAGACATGAACTTCAAGGACGAGGCTGTGTCGATCTACAAGATCGGAACCGCTGTAGAATCGTTAAAACCGCTTTTCAAAGACCAGAAAGTCCTTGGCAGGATTTTCCCGCTACTCGTGCAATCCGGGAGCTATACTTTCGAGCAGCTGGAGGCGATCTTCAACGAGAGTAAACTACAGAACCGTGGCGTGCACCACACTTTGTATGTTGGGATGATCCACGTTTGTCTGGCCAACAACAAGGTGGAGGAGGCGATCGAGTTCTTCCAGGAGCTCACCGAGAAAGTGTACGGAAATGTTTCTCCGGGAAAGCTCCCAGATGTTGTTCAGGGAAGTTATTTGACCAAGGCACACCTGCTCTTTGTGGGACAATGCAAAGATATCAACACGGCCGATGTCTTTTTCAACAATGCCCGTTTAAACGAAATGCCGTACCCGACCCCCTTGCTGATGAACTATATAAAGCTCTACATGGACAACACATGGGAAGCCACCTCAGACATAGACAAAGTGACCAAGATCTGGCTGGAGACGTGGGCCAACTACCTTTCCAAGGGAAACACAGCTAACATCATCTCCACCTCGTTAAACAACTCTTTTTTCAAGCTGTTTTTCACGTGCTACCCTGACTACTCTGTGACCGCTTTCAACAAGCTGCAGCACCTAATCAGAACATATGCCGGGCTGAAAAAGATTGACGAATCTTTCTTGAACATTCTGCTAACCAAAAGCGCCGTGTGGAAAAACACACAAATAACGGAATCGATCATGGCGGCCTACGATGCGTACGAGGTTTCTGTGACAAACGTATTCTACAGATGCGCCGTCAAGGCGTATGGATCCATTGACGTTTCCTGTGACAAGATCCGCCAGGGGTTTGAGCAGCTCCTGATGTTTAATGATAAAAACGGGCAGAACTACATCAGTAAGGCTGACTGGTACTGTCTTGTGAGCGCTACGCTGGATTCTAGATTCAAGGGAGACAAGCAGCGTACCGACCTTTACATGAAGTTGTTCAAAAAGTATTCTCCTTACTTTATCGACTTGAACCAGTACTACCACTTTTTGAAGAACATCAAAATGAGAAACACCGAGCTGAGCCACGTGTTCTCGGACCCGGACATGTCCTTTATGAAGTCTCTCAACGTGAGCAGTATCCCCACCTTACCTTTGAAAAATCTTAAGCGGTGTCCGAAGATTCCCAGTTACGTATAAATATTCCATAAAAATAGGCAGGTTTAATAATTGATTTTACGCATTTTGAGTCTTGCTGGTTTGTTCTAGGAACTCACCACTTTAGACATCAAGATCTGGAACGGTAGAGAGATGATGGGCCCAAATGGCTTGCAGGAAGGGACTCGAGGAACTGCAAAGGTTGTTGCGAAAAAGCTCGTTTACTCATGGAGTTGCACATCCTCTCAAAGCATTTAAATGAGCAAGATTATTTGGCTTCTTTCAGTTGAGCGGTCTTTCTTCAATAATAATCTCTTGCTTTAGTGACACCGAAGCTGCCGCACCAATAACCTTAAAGTGTCACTTGTTCTCTTGAAACTGCCCTGAATGTTAATGACCGTCTGATGAATCTTGCAACCGAATGCAGAGTCTTTCCAATACGCCAGAAAGGCTCTCATGTGAATACTATTGAAAGCTTTGTCGGCTACACTCAAGTTCTGACGCTCGATACATGTGGTTTATATTCAGGTGGATTGAGCGTGCAACATGACCGTTTTTTGAATATGTAAGCCAAGATATTAAGCGTCATTACTGTCTACTCTAGAAAGGAGCCATCCGTCTAGTTAAAAGATGTGACACCACGCTATACAACCAATGCGAGAACTGATCAATATATCAAGCTCAACTCTTTTGACTTTTCCTGCTGGGCGGTGTTCACATAAGCCATCCACCTAGAGCTGAGTGAAATTGAATAAAGAGGTAACCGCCTACAAAATAACTCTCCCGGGATTAGAACTCTAGCAAGGAAAACATTTTTACCGAGATAATAACCATGTCAGCTTTTCTACTCGGTGCTACGGGACTCGTTGGAGAGTCAATTCTCAAGCAATTGGACCAAAGTGCAGCTTTCCAATCTGTAACCTCCCTCACAAGACGGGACCTCCAAACCGGCGTATCTTCCAAAGTGCATTCGATTGTGGAGCAGGACTCTCAGAAATGGCAAGAATGCATTCGCAACACAAAGGCATCAACTTTCTTCTCGGCTTTTGGAACCACAAGAGCTGCAGCAGGCGGAATGGAGAATTTCGTGAAAATCGATTATGGAATCAACTACGATGCCGCAAAAGCTGCTAAGGAAGCGGGTGTTAAAACTTATGTACTTGTATCGAGTGCAGGAGCCAATAGTAAGTCTTGGATCCCACACTGCCGTTCTAAGGGGCACTTGGACGACGATGTAATCGCACTCAAATTCGACAGAACTATTATTTTGAGACCTGGAGCACTACTCGGTGAGAGAAAAGAGCCCAAAGATTTTGTCAATAAGGCAGTTGCCAAGATTGCCACTTTTTTGAAAGAAACACCCTTGTCTATGGGATCTTGCTATGATTATGAAGTTGCTGGTGCGGCAGTGAAGCTTGCATCAAAGCCGCTAGCCTCAGAGAGGGAAGTTATTATTGTTACTGGCAGTGAAATTGTTAAGGCTTCGAAGTGAGTCTTGTATGAATAATATTATTTTGTTTTATTTATTAGACTTCAAGAGAGCCCTCTGAGAAACCTTATCGAGATATTTGCTCTTGTGGTTCTCCGCATACTTGTTCTCTTCATGTTTGGTTACATTCCAGGAGATAGGTTTAATTGCGGGGAGAACTTTCACCTATGACGTATTTTATCGTCGTTTAAGCCACACCATCTGGCATTGAAAATGTACCTTGATCGACGTGGGTCTGTGTACCCGCTGAGAGAGGCCGATTTTCCTGGCAATATGACCCAGTTTCAAGCAATCTTTGTATCACTGATAATTTGGTTCAATTGTTTCGATTGCAGAGCAGCAGAAAGCTGGATCGTGGGTCGTTATACAGACTGTGCAATGCTTACCTGTATGCTCAAAACATCCGCTTTTTCTCACGAGAGATTGAGCCGATAGAATCTGGAGTTTGTGGGTCAGGCGATGCCATGGTTGCTGTTACATGTAACCAGGAAGCGACAATAGTCGTCCCACTGTGTGAGAGGATATAGACCGAAGGCTCATGAGATGGTTCATCTTTGTTTGAGGTCGTCTGAAGCAGGATTCTGCAGCAGACTAGGTGTTGATCAAATGGAGACATTTTCGCAAAGTAGAGAAATCAGGCAAAAGTTATCCAGAAGGCGTAGAAGCATCTCAGCTTGACCAAGGGTGCATTTGGTCATATTCAACAGTATACAGGTTCTTCACGGAACAGAAATATTCCTGAGCTATAATCATACTCTCATTAGGTCCCGGCAACAAGGTCATTAGAGAAGCAATCAAACAACAAAACACAGATAGCTTTTTATCCACATAATGAAAAATCATGTCTACTTCACATATATTGGTGCACCGTCCCTGTGAATAAATGAACCATTTCATAGTGTGATATCGCCTCTAGAGCCACTGCAGTTATAGACACAGCAAATGTCATTTCAAGAGACTTGAGAGGGTCAGGTGATCAAAAGGGTCTAGACCTTCGCATATGTTCGCATCCTAACACCACCCGTACATTATTGTTCCATACGCAACCCCAGAAATTATGCAGGAACACTCAGCCTCAAACAATGTCCACCATTCGAGCCCGTAAAATTGTCGCCAGGTTATCTCTGGCTGCAATTTCGATAATTGCAGTGACACTTTTCTCCCTGAATCATATCGGCTATCCAGAAAATGCTAAAAGTCTTTTTGCGGGTGAACAAACGATAATGCAAAAGCTGCACTTTAATCAATTCACCCTGAAAGGCCCAAGTACAATTGTCAAAGAAAACATGAAATTGTATTGGGAGTTTTTGAATTCGAAGATTTCTGAGCCAAAGGGGAGTACTCTGGTACGACCTCCAAACGATGTAAACGATTACCAAAGAGCTAACGCAACAATAGTGGTACTTGCAAGAAACAGCGATATCAGCACTGTATTATTTACAGTTAAACAGATTGAGCGAGTGTTCAATTCAAAATTCCATTACCCTTTTGTATTTCTCAACGACGAACCCTTTTCCTCAAAGTTTGTCAAACGTCTCAGCCGAGCCGTTTCCGGCGAAGCTTTTTTCGAAAAAGTTGCTTCAAAGGACTGGGAAAAACCCAGTTTCATCGACCAAGAAAAGTATAACCAGGGCATCTCGTATCTTGAAGAAAAGGGTATCGGTTATGCAGACAAGGAGTCTTATCATAACATGTGTAGGTACTATTCTGGAAAGTTCTATAATCATCCCAGATTGCAGCAGTACAAGTGGTACTGGAGATTTGAGCCGGGGACTCGATTCTTCTGTGATATTGACTATGACGTTTTCAAGTTTATGGAGTCTAACAATAACACGTATGGGTTCACCATAAATCTGTACGATGGTGAGCATTCTTTGACTTCCATATGGCCCAAAACGCTGGACTTTGTCAAAGAGAACCCCCACTACGTGAACCCAAATGGAAGTTTCAAATGGCTTACGGAGAACTTGCAGTGTCCTGAAAAGACAAAAACCACTCACGGCTACTCGACCTGCCATTTTTGGAGCAATTTTGAAATCGGCAACATGGATTTCTTTCGGGGCGAAGCGTACTCACGCTGGTTTGAAATGCTTGACAAGGATGGCGGGTTTTATTACGAAAGGTGGGGGGACGCACCTGTTCACTCCATAGGGCTGGGGCTGTTTGAAGATAAAAATAAAATCCATTGGTTCAGAGATATTGGGTACGAGCACAATCCGTATTTTAACTGTCCCAACTCAGACAAGTGTAAAGGTTGCAGAGCGGCGAGGTTTGGCTGGAAGCATCTGCAGAACCAAAACTGCATGGGTAATTGGATCAAGTATTCCATGGATGAAAAGAGAGATGTTTACTGAGGGCATCCTCGTTAAAGGGAGTGAGGTTGAGCACAAAAAGAATTAACTCTCTTCTGCATTACCCAACTCTCATCTTCTGGTTACCGATAAAGCTATTGCCCTTCAATGGAATACGATTCCCTCCCTCCTCTCTCTCCTTCATACGACGGTGACCAAAAAAGGTCCTAAAATCAAAAGGTCTATCCTAGACAGTTGGAGACAAGAATGAAAATCCAAAAACACTTTCAGTACAGGGTGACAGGGTTGACTAATGCAATCCATCTCTCGGGATTTGATTCAAGGCACAATTTGCCTAATGGGCTGCAATGACGTACACGCGTGTGCCTGTTGGAATTGTCCTCGACTGAAATTAATGAGCTATGGCGAGAAGGCAAGTCTATAAGAAGTCATGTTGCAAACTTCGGCCCCACTTGTCTTCTAATTTCTTCCGTCAAACATTCTTTCATTCCCAACCCAAAAAATTGAGTTATTGATCTTGCGATCCGGCGAATACTAAACAGACCCCTGGCTCCATCTATTTTGTAACCTATTTTCTGCTTGTATGCCAAACAAGGGAAAACAAGACAGTTTTGAGAGTCTCAACCAAAATAATATATATTCATCCATAGTTATATATATCATAACTCTAAGATGGGCTCTTGCATTTCCAAAGATAAACCTCAACACCCTAAAAAGCCGGCTCAGAAAAGAACTTCTGGCGTAAAAGTCCCAGCCTCAAATCCTCCCTTAGCCAAGCCCTCGGGAGGGAAAACTATTGGTGCGTCGGACCCCCAAAGCGATCCACGAGAGGCAGCAGCTAGGGCAGCCGAGAAACGAAGGGCGGAAAAAACTAGCAAGAACACAAAGACAAATCTCGGTGCCAAATTAGAAGAGGAGAGAAACAAGTCAGCCAATCGCCACTTACTGGAGCAGTCGGAAAAACAATTGAAGGAGAAGCAAAATTCGGAACTGGTTTACGATTAGAGAAATGGTGTGCGGATGGTGTTAGGATGTAACATGCGACGAGACGAGGGGCAAGATGGACAAGGCGCGGAAAAATTCAAGAAACCTTATTTGCGGCAGGCGAAACGGCTTGAAGCTCCTCAGGTGGGGTCAGATGGCGAGTCGACCAAAAAAGTGCTTAGCATAGCTAACATGAAAGTGGAGGAAGAAGTTGTCAAGGCGGAAGCAAACAGGAATCTCAACTTGTTCAGTGACTCCAACTTGAGTCTTCAACCAGAGGGTAGCGTGAGTGCTGTGGACTCGCAATCTTTATATCCGCCTTCTATTCAGGAGACTCTGAAAAACTATGACGATAACTCGGACGCGGACGAGACTTTTGTATACGATACGGCAAAACCGTTTCCTGACGTGAATTCCTCTCATCACGTGCATAGTTCTAGTAAGGGGAATAACGCGTTGAGTACTATAAATAGCGAGCAAGACTATCATGAGAAGCCTAATTTGGTTCATAGAACCTCTTTCAAAAATACCCTTGTGGGGACGCATTCTGTTCCTGGCCTTGGGCACGAGAATCGTGTTTTTAGCACCGCTCAACCTCAACTGGACAACTACAGAAGACTCCCATCCATTGGCAAGAAATCCAATGCTGCTCTGCTGAACAGCCCCCATTTTCGACTCAGTAACAAAAACAGCGTGATCCACCATTCGATCACCAACAACGTTGACGATGATGGAAATCGGTACATGTTCCCTCGACCGCCGTTGTTGAAGCGAGATTCCAACCCTCCGCAAAGTAGCATGCTAGTTTCGCAGGTGAGAAACGTGTCGCAGCACCTCTTCAACTCCAAACGTAACAAGCCGGTCGAGGATAAGCATTATATGAGAAAGAAAATATCCTCTACGTCGCTGCAAAAAGATGCACAGGATGACTTGTACGATGAAAGGTACCGCATATACTCTCCTCGAGACGCTTCTAATTTCTCCTACTTTTCTTATGGCTCAGACGAGAGTCTGGTGGAGTTTTCACAGCAAGACCCGTGTGCACAACAATACCCTCCCCTGCTCCTTATGCCGTCCCACGACAACCACTACGACACCATAACACGCTCTTCTTTCGAAAGCCCCACATACCCAATGGGGGGACACTACGATTATGTGTCTCCGCACGACTATATACCGAAGAACAAACTTGTGTTGCAGAATTTCATCATGAGGCTCATTTCGTGGATATGTCAGATTCTTCTTCTTGGACTCACGCTTTACCTTTTGTTAAAGTTGTTTGTTTTGAAAAACATGCAGAATCAGCTTGAAGGGTTCCAGATCGTGGACCTTAACAGAATGATCATCACAGAGAACGTGATTACATTCGACCTCACCACGAAGGCTCGAAATATAAACCTACAAGACGTGGCAATCGAGTTCATGGATCTGGACTTGTTTGCGCAGAGTTCTTTTGTCACCGAATCGAGCTCAGAGAAGACTGTTTTATTGGGCAACGTTCAGAAATTTATAGTGCCCATCAGGTTTTCCGGTTTGCTGAACTATGCCATGAGCAGAGGTGAAACTTCTAGGAGAATAGCATCGAAAAGATGGTGGCTGTCAGAATTGTGGCTTTTGATCAATCACAAAGACTCTGTGAAGGAAAGCTTCTCTATAGGGCAGATGAAACTGGTGGATCCAGGCAAGTATCTGCGTTCGCAGGCAGAGGACTGGCATAAAATCATAGAGATGCCATTCACATTAATTTTGAGGGGAAAGCTGAAGTATAGCATTCCTTTTCAAACTTCCAGCCAGATTGTCAGTGTTTCTGAGAGCATCTGGGTGAATAATGACAATATGTAGACGAATGAGGGGAAGGCGCGGAGTGGGATTAACATGATTCACTTGACAGAAGGTTGTTATTGTTGTCTTGACCGTCGCCTTATCGTTTCGACAACCTCGCTCTCTTAGGAAGTATTATCCCATGCCTCCAAGAACCAGAGTTCTCAGCGAGCTCAAGAATTCAGCCCCATTTTTTTCCGCGAGTCTATTGGGAAGGAGTCTATTCGTTGTGGCTTAGGTAAATTGCATGACTTTCAAGGGCTAGACCGGTGCAGTGTCGGGGTCTCGGATCATAATTGTTTTATTGTGGTCTACGCAGGCGCTTGACTTTGCTGTATTGTTGCGGTGTCGACCGGAAATAGCCCAAGACTTGTGACTGCTGTTGGGTCAAGGCCAGGAAGATGTGCTTGAAGCATAAATACGCAGACATAACAATATGTTCATACCGAGCAGAGATTAATTGAACGAACGTTCTAGGTAAAGCCAATCCGTCACCTTCATGTACGTCACGCTATAAAACATTGAGTGAGTCCCAATATGGCACAGGGCCATAATACCTGCTTTGTTGGGGATCTATGCTTACAGACATGGTAGAGAATGATGTCTGATTGCGACGAAAAGTATGGAAGGGGAATGAGTCTTCAAGCTATAGCGATCTACATAGAAGGTGATACAAAGTAGAACAAACAAAGAAGAACAAGTATAACTTCGATTACATAACCGAACCTTCATAGCAGAACTAGTGCACTCTCCAATTCTTTTTCTGGTCAGTTACTGCTTTCCCGAACTGTACGGTTTCTCCTCCCTCCACTCTCTGTGACGTCGTACAATCTTGAAGCAGCAAAACGAGGCATGAGAAGGTTTTATCGAGTAGACATAAGACTGATCATTGGAAGACCCAGAAAAGGGCAGGCCAGACTCTGGCTAGTCTATTGGTACATTTTCAAGAGTCAAGGATTCATCACCAAGCAGATGATGTACACAGCAAGACGAAGTCTACAAGGCAATTGCGCTCTTTCCCCTTTGCTCGCGACAAGTTAAGCCTTCAATTGAATGGATGCGGTGAGTGATTTTGGCTTCCGCCATTGTGATGCGACAAAGGTTTCATTGAATCACGGTTGAGACGAGACATGATCATATAATCCCTTTGTCTTCTTGTTCCCCGGTATCGTGTCTGCCTATTTATAAGTCTTGGGCACTCAACATTCAGCATTCGATGCTTCGGAGACGACAGAAGAAAGATGCTTAGAAGAGACAGAATCAGCAGAGCACGAAATATTGCTATGCCCCCTTCTTTCCCGGAACCGTCTTCGCCGTTCTCTGACAGCTGACAGTTTTTTCCTCTGAGCTGGTACAACTACCATACATGCAATAGGAGGTCAGGAGGGGGGAAGAGATATTCGCAGGCTGGGTCACTTTGATCTTGAGGGCGTGAATTCATCACAGAAAGAGGAAACTTGTATGGACGTGCTGTCAGGGGAATTATGGAGAAGTGAAAGTATTCAACCTTCAAAAAGTGTACCTCAATGTAGAAAAAGACTGGCGAATGAGAGGATAAGTATCGAAGTTCACCCTCATCAGCTGTCAACGGTCAGTGCTGCTACGTTACCATTGAATGTGGGTGTAGTAGATTTTGCTCCGCTATACAGTTTGGAGAAATTGAAGAGGGCGTGCCTTAAACTTACATTATCATGAGCTAAATCGAGACATTTTTATACATGGTTCTCCCCCTATATAATAGAAGCCTTCTTAGAGTCATTTGAAACACAGGGTCGAAGAAAACACATAGAACTAGAGTCAATTTAACCGTAGCCATCGCTACCGTTCTGCTGATTCAGAAGCAACCGACTAAATCGACAACAGTCCCATCTTCAGATCTCAAATATACCGTACCATGTGAGAGAAGCTGTTTTATGCTGTACAGTAGTAGATAAAACTTGTCCGTCACCAAAGTAAAAGCAAACAAAACTTCTTTTCAGACAGCATTATACGGGAACTGACTTTTTCGAGGTCTTCAAGCCCACCTCAATACGTGAAAATCACATTCAGGAAATATATTTGCTAGGTGGTGGGTGCTGGTGAGGATATGCACTCTAAATGTCTTTCCGAACGACTCTAGTAGAGAAACTTTCACCGCAGGCAAATTCTATTCTATAATGGTTGATCACCGGATGAAGATCTACATTTTTCAAAAAATGGCTAACGTGTTCAAACTTTTCAACTTCCAAGTCGACTGCTTGCCTCGGATCATGTGGAACCTGCGGCCACCCATACAGCATCTAGAAAGCAGATGGGTAGACAACAACCTTGAGGTCCAGCCTATTGATCGGTTTCTTCAAGTACGCAAGCGTATAGTTGCACCGTGACACATTCCACCAGACCAACTAATAACGCCAGCATAAAATGAGTCGACATGTCCCTTACTAAGTGATTCGAGAGCTCCTATCTAGAGGAACAACTTTAGGGTGGTGTGAGGTGACGGCAAAGTGATTGCTGTATAAATACGTAAAATGTTGTATAGTTCGATACAGCCAATCAACCGGTTCCCAATACAGGCTTACCCAGAACTAGTCGCAAGTCGCATCACCTATCAAATCCCAATAAGAATGCATCACAGTGTAGCACATCCCAAAATCTCCAGGCTAGTGGATCGAATTAAATTTGGTCTACTATTTCTTTATTTTATGCCACATAAGGCTTACCAACCCCGGAGGTGGCTCTGAGTTCTGGAAAAAGAACAAGCTGGATCTGCTTATATTTTTGAAATTCAACTTCATCAATAGGTCAATCATATATACACATTACATTTACGATCAAGACTAGATGTTGAAGAAGTTATTTGTGAACAAAATATATAAAGGTCAGACTTAAGTGGAAAGAACCGCATTCATAGCTTCGCCTTTATGATAGCTGTTCTGATTTGTTCTGATTTTTGAACTTTCCTAAATAGCATTCCCTGACATCTATTAAGAAAAATTTAAGAGAAGTTGAAAGGGCTCTCGGTTTGTCTTTATGCGGGTTTTACGCAAGTTTTTGTTCTTGTTATTCCCCGATTCACATACATTAGACATACATGTATATGAATTTGAGATTTGGTGGCTCTTAAGTTACACCCCCTTCTAACGTCTTTGATCTTTGCGCTTACAAAAACAGGACATTACCGCATACGAAACATCATCTTCATCTCCCCTGAATAATTATATATATGTTGAGCTGCATATCTCTTGTACTATGTGTCGCTCGTGCTCTCCAGTTAGGCCCAGGTGACAGGAGATGCGCAACCACACCGTTAAAGCCAGGATTTGCGTTTGGATGACGCATCCTCAGATGCCGAGAAGCGTTTTCAAAAGTGCACGACGGTGTCACTTCAAAGACCTCACAGCTTCATGTCGAGAGTTTATTTTTCCCTTCGTATAAATCCACTACATCTACCAGAATAAATCTACCAGAGTACAGCACAAGCGATGCTGTGAACCCCCTTAAAAAGTCTTGACGCAGGGCTCAACGAAAGTATCGGCCGATGTATGCATCATGCGCATCGCATATCCCACGCCTGAAAATCTCGATTATCCCTCAAATGTATAAAAATTAAATGCGAGATGAATATCTCTTATGAAGCAAAGTTCAGATGGAAGCTCTTTGAGCGGGTGCGACGAAGCTCTCAAGTTTCTGGCTCGTAAAGACAGCGCGGAGGAGAAGTCGGAAGAGAAGACGGAAGAGAGGACGGTGGCGGCAGATGAGCAGGAAGATAGTAAGGCAACAAGAGCTTTGATCAGGAAGATCGACTGGTGGGTTATGCCTATTCTTTGTGGTGTCTACTTTTTGCAGTTCCTCGATAAATCGTTACTTAACTATGCCGGTGTTATGGGGATCAGGGATAATCTTGTGGGAAACGATTTTGCCAATCTAGGTACGATTTTTTCCGCTGCCTTTATCGTGGCATCCCCTTTGTCCGTCTACATGTTGCAGGTACTCCCGCCATCCAAAGTTATTGGCGGTTATGTTATCTGTTGGGGGGTTGTGGTAGCTTGTCATTCTGCGTGCGACACTTATGCTCCGCTTATGATTGTAAGAGTATTGCTAGGAATCTTTGAATCTGTTGTTGTTCCTGGTCTGGTGTCAGTATCTGGTATGTTCTATAACGAGGGTGAACAACTGAGAAGAATAGGTCTCTGGTCTTTAAATGCTGGAACGGCTATGATTATTGGAGGACTGCTGTCATTTGCATTTCAACACGTTACAAACACCGAGTTCCAATCGTGGCAAATCTTCTTCCTCGTAATGGGACTCATAACCATAGTTTTCGGTATCATGACTTTTATGTTCCTCCCTTCCAATCCCATGAGGGCATCTTTCTTGAGCGAGGAAGAGAAATACAGAGTAATCGAACACGTTAGAAAGAATCAGACAGGCGTTGAAACGAAAAAGTTCAAAAGGGAACAGTTGTGGGAATTGTTTTTCAAAGATAAGCATACTTGGCCAATGTTTCTCTTAACAGTGGCTTCCATGTGCTCTACTGGTGGACTCAATACTTTCAGCGCCACCATTATAAGATCTTTTGGATTTACTAGTAAGGAAGCTGCCCTATTTCAAATGCCATCCGGTGCTATCACCATTTTGGCAATATTGTTCGAAACATACCTCTGCTCGTATGTCGGTCAAAGAACTTTAGTGTTTATTGGAATGTGTCTTCCTGGAGTTGCTGGCTATAGCATGCTTTACGGTTTAGGGGAGGGCGAAAGAGGTGCCAAACTTGTTGCAATTTACTTGTGCTTAATCTCCACATGTGTGATCTCTCTGATCTATGCTTGGAATGGGAAAAATACCGCTGGACACACAAAGCGCAACGCTCGCAACGGGTTAACGATGGTTGCATTTTCGCTTGGGTCCATCATTGGACCTCAGACATTTCAAGCTCGTGACGCTCCCGATTACAAGCCTGCAAAAGTTGGTCTTTTAATTACAGTTATTGTCTCGATTCCACTTGCCGCGATAGTAGGGGTGATCTCATATTACGAGAACAAAAGAAAAGACGCGCAGCACTTTGAGGAGAGTGACTTGCCTAAGGATTTGGAATTTCTAGACATGACAGATATGGAAAACCCCATGTTTAGATATAGCTTTTGATATTTTCTGTTGATTTTCTTTTCTTCTCTCTCAGGTTCCGACTCGCAATTCAGGTGCAATAAAAGAGGTGTAGTTCACTCAGTATGACGCAGCATGTTGTGCCACTTGCACGAACAATAGGACTTCATTGAGAACGTTCGAACAAATTGCAATGCAACAAGAACCACAGGCCAAGACGAAATCTATTTGACCCCAAAAGAATAATCCTTCAAATTATGAAAGTCCCCCGAGAGTTTCGAATATTTGTCTTGTCTTTTCCGATTCAGCAATTCATTTCTGCGTCTGCAAAGGTGAGGATTATAACCTATCACAGCATCGAACAGGAGCCGTTCGGCAGTGGGCAGTAAAATCCGATGAACGCCCCATGGCTAACATTCAACTCTTTGATCTTACATGTAACCAATGATCGTACAGTGTAATTATCTTTCCAGGCAAGAGCCCCTACATCACCTATGGATACAACCAAAAAGATAAAGACCCTTCTGAGCTGCAACATACCATCAACCCTCTTGCCTAGAACCTAATGTGATGCCTAGATCACTCTCTGATCTTGTTTGGACCATTTGGATTACACAAGAAACCATAGATGCGATCAGTCATCGTTTGAAAAGGCTCTTTAAAGAAACCAACTAATTCAATCGAGCTAAGCTAAGAAGAAAAACGACAACATGCGACAAAAACCAAGCTTCTCCATATTTTCCCCAGGTTGTGAAGGAAACTCAAGTAGAAATCGTTCTGGCTGGCAGTTTATAGATGTGGAATTTTGATCAGTTAAAACTAATTAATCAAAAAGTTGGGTGAAATATAAAAAAAGCTATTATCATATGGATATCAAATCTCTTTGTCATAATCCCCCCGCCGTTGCATTTGGGGTGTTTTTTTTGACAATTTCGGCCAAATGTAGGTATTGCTTAAAATGAAAGTGTAAAACCTTGAGCAGAAATTATCGCATTTCCAAGTTTTACCCTGAGTATTGTCGGATTATCAGCCATAATCCGGGAAAACAATGTGATGCAACTTTGAAAAAAGAAATGTTGGTCATGCATTTCCTGAATAAGAAAAGACTATCATGTATAAGCATGTATGACTTGCGGGGAAGGCCATCATGCGGATAAGTCACTCATGATATGTCACATCCCATGTGTTTCCCCACATCAATCGGTATAAAAGAGGCCACAAACTCAACTATGTAGCAGCTTTAGGTAGAATAAAAGCCTTACATTGTCAAACATAAGTGGAAGTTATTACTATCGATTACTGGACATTATAAGAGAACAATCAAGACTGAGAATGAATCCGAACGAGGCTTCAAGATCCCCGAACTATCAACAAGTATTATAGAGTCAAAACTTATGATCAACATGGCCAGCACGGTCCGAGTAAAAAGGTCCCCTCTACTAGATCCATTTCCGTAAATGGAATAAATAGGTGCAGTGACATACTCTGGACTTGCATCTTTTCCAATATGTGTGCTCTTATTCTCTTTGTATCAGAGTGAGAGTGCCATGAATGAGCATTCATCGATTGCAAAGACCCTTAGGTCGAGCACTGATGAACCTTGAGTATGTCACATCTTCAAACAACAATGTATCAGTGAAAAACGGAGGAGGTATACAATGAGACGGAAAGTCGACTTGGACGACTTTTAGCCACCACATTCGAGGTCGTCAATTGTAAAGATTGTGCCGTCTGAGTATGTTCGACTGCAGCAAAGGAGCATTTGTAGATTTGCAGTCCATAATCTCTCAACACCAGGATTGTGTTTCACCTTAGCCCGTCAGAGCCAGGTACCCGCTTTAATTGAGATGATTGCGAAATAACAACGGGTATGAGTGAATGAGATTTAAGAGCTATTAGGTGAGCTACTTTGTGGAATGCAAGACTATTTGATTCTTTAGTTATATGTGTAGTCATTTTTAGTGTTATTATCGGTAATTCTTTTACGGGGTCTCATGCTCTACATTGTAAAAATCTTCACTGTGTTTAACTATCCCATATTGAGATGCCAGAATACAGTATATTCTTACCTCAAGATTAGACCAGAGTCTTCTTGTTCTTCTCCACACTTTTTATCAGGGCGTTGTGTGGAAACAATTTGGCTTGAGAAATAGGAAAAATACCCATTCGGAATCCCAGAAAGACATGGGACTGTGGAATTCAAGAGTACAGGGGGTGGCACGAGCCGGGCAATTAAAGGTGATTGAGGCGGCATGAGGGGAAAAAACGGCATCAAAGAAGGCACAAAAAATTGATTCTGCTTCTGCCTTCCATAAACCTTCTTCAACTCTCTCGATGAACTGATTTACCATTTATGGATGGAATCAACTAACGCACAGGTACTAGGAGTCACCAAGTGAGATAACTCTGTACATGAAATCTGCAATGCTCACACCCGTACACCATATACCACCTTTACTCTTTGTCGCAATTATCATACTTCATAGAGAAGGCGGAATGTGATGTTTCCAGATAAGCAGCTCCTACATCGAGCCGTGGACTCCCCAGCTTACAAGTTGTTCAGTATTACTTTACCCACTTGTACAACTTCAACTAACTCTGTTTGGCCCCTATAAAATAAAGAGACATCCTCTAGGAATTTCAAGCAGATTGTAGAAACATTTCTATGACGTCATAGATACAGCACTCTCACTAGGCCACCCCTTCACCACTTCTCGCTCACGCTAAAAGTGGTATAGGTGTATGGGTGTCGTGTACAGCCAAACCACCATGGACCTGGCTTCTCAAATTCAGCAACAAACCCAGAGTCGGAACCAGCAGTTTCTTCTCCAGCAGCTGCATCAATCGCAGTCTGCCCAGTTCAGCCCGCAGGACCCTTTTGAAGGAATGAATCCATCATCCTTACTAGCACAAACCCTCTACCAGGGCCAGTACCCTCGAAACAACTCAGCTCCCTCCCAGATCCAGTCGCTGCATCAGCAGCTGGCCCAGATGCAGCAGTCAGCCAAACCGCAAAATCAGAGCAGCAGGCAGGGTCCCCTACAGACAATAAACATTGATTCGTCAACCACCCCGTTCATCCACTGGCAACACCAGATGCAGCTTTGCCAGGTCTCCAGATCCTCTTTGGAGGACCACCATTACGCTCGCTCTTTCCAGGCCTCTACAAAAAAGCACGGGAAGGATTCCAAAACTCTTGTGGATGCCACCAAGTCTCTTCTTTCCAATATAAGCGAAATATCGGCCGCTCAGGATACGCCCGTGCTTGACAATGCGTTGTTGCACAACAAAAAGACGAGCCACGAACTTGTAGACGATGCAGAGGAAGCGCACCGGATTCGACTTGAAGTTAATGTCAAACAGTCGTGGACCGGACTGGATATCTCCAACTACGGAGTTATGAACCTTTCCCCAAAGCTTTTCAACTTTAACTTTCTCTCGCGTCTTTACATCAACGGCAACAAACTGCAGCAGCTGCCGTCTTGTATTTCGCAGCTGAAATTTTTGCGCATCTTGGATGCCTCCAATAACCTGCTCACTTCTCTTCCGGAAGACCTGGGGCTTCTCTTTAACCTCAAGTATCTCTATGTCTTTGACAACAATTTGTCGACGATCCCGTTCGAGTTTGGCAACCTTTTCGAGCTGGATTTTATGGGCATCGAGGGGAACCCTTCTATGGACCAGGATCTTGTTTCTCTGATCGCGAAAAAGGGAGCTCGCGGATTGACTATTTTCCTCAGAGACAACTGTCCGAAACCGCCTGCCCCCAAGCCTAGACAGTGGATTACTCTGAACGAGGATGGTGAGCCGGTCGAACAGGAACTCCAGGAGGATGACTCGCGGTTTACCCTCATGACATACAATACCCTTTGCCAGCACTACGCTACCGCCAAGATGTATAGGTACACTCCCTCTTGGGCTCTGGACTGGGATTACAGAAGAGAGATGTTGAAACAGCAGGTTATAGACTACAACTCGGACGTTGTGTGTCTGCAGGAAGTGGAGACTCGCACTTTTGAAGAGTTCTGGACCCCGGTCATGGCCTCTCACGGTTACAAAGGTGTTTTCCACTGCAAGTCACGTGCTCGCACCATGTCTGAGAAGAATGCAAAGAAAGTTGACGGATGTGCCATTTTTTACAAAACCGCCAAATTCACTCTGATGGATAAGCGAGTTTTGGAATACGGCAGACACGTGATGGGGCTCGACAAGTATAAGAAAACCGAGGATCTTTTTAATCGGTTCATGAACAAGGATAACATTGCCTCTTTGGTTGTGCTGAATCACATTGCCACAGACCAAAAAGTGGCGGTTGCATCTACGCATTTGCATTGGGATCCCGCGTTTAACGATGTTAAAGCCGTGCAAGTGGGAGTTCTTTTAGAGGAATTACAAGGCGTTTTGAAAAAGAGCTTCCCAGACTACACAAAAGCCCCACTCATCATCTGTGGAGATTTTAACTCACAAACCCACTCTGCGGTGTACGAGCTGCTTTCGCAGGGATCTGTCAGCTCGCACGAGGATATCGAGGGAAGAGACTATGGAAAGTTCACTTCTGATGGGTTCACCCATCCTTTCCACCTGAAGAGTTCCTACGATGCGATAGGAGAGCTTCCCTTTACAAACCTTTCGCCATCGTTTACGGACGTTATTGACTATATATGGTATTCGACCCCGGCTCTTAATGTGCGTGGGCTATTGGGGAAAGTGGATTCCGAGGCTATTAAAAAGGTGATTGGGTTCCCGAATGTCTACTTCCCCTCGGACCACATTCCACTAATCTCAGAGTTTGAGTTCAAGAAAGTGAAGCGGAGCGAGCATGTTAAAGTTGACTTCCGGTCGGGCAACTCGAGAAAGACGTAATGATTTATGGTGTATAGCAAGTGATAACTTTTTGCCACGAGCTGTTAAAATGTCTGACAAGCCCAGCTGGGCCACAGAGGCTGTCTTTGGATGGATTTTCATAGTGACACGCTCGGCGGCAGCGTATCGAAGAGCTGTAATGCAAAATGAGGCACTTTGAATGAAGGAGAATAATGTCATACACAAAGCTATACTATGAGCATTTCCTGACGTAGGTTCGAGACCCCCCCATTTGATTTTGTTCTCCTGTATAAAAAATAAAAAAGATTGAAGATATCCCGAGGATCTGAATAAGCTAGGTAAGGAATAGACATGCAGAAATGGGTGGAAAGAGGCAAACAAAATTTCAGGGGCCATCAAACTGCCCAAAAAACGTTTTTGTCGAAAAATGCGTCTCAACAGGCCCTAAACAACACCTTTTCCATAGAAACGCGAGACAAAGATGTAAGGTGGTCCGAATGTTCCTAGAAAGTGTTGTAAATTACGACGATGAACCATATCTCTAGACTAAATAAACCTCTCTCCCTCTCTACTCCCCCATATGGATGAGGTCACCGGAAGCTGATTTAAATCCACCTTACGGAACAGTCCACCTGAAAAAATATAAATATATAATTACCACATGGCTACACACTCGAGGTACTTTCATTCATGGTGTCGACTCTCATTTCAACAGACCAATAAAATCGAGTCCATTTTTGATTATCGAAAATGGGTTCAAATGCCTGCGAGTTCAGTTGGCCCCTCCCGATTTACAGTCTCTACTTACAACCTTCTCTCACAGCACTACATCTGGCCCAAGGTATTTGACTATGTGCCAAAGGAATACATGGACTGGAGCTATAGACGCAAGTTGATAGACGATAATATATCCCAGCTCAATGCAGATATAATGTGTTTTCAAGAGATGGAGCACGACATCTATGAAAAGCACTGGTGCAACAACAACTATGACCATTTGTTATCTCCGCTAGCAGACTATGTGTCTGTATTTGCCAGAAAACCTCCGCCAGCTTACTGGGACAAGAATAATCAGTATATGGACGGGGTGGGGATATTTGTCAAGAGATCGAAATTCGAAATATTAGGATCCAAGATTGTCAATTTCGCCCAGGAGGCGAGAAAAGATAAACAGAACTATCTGCATACACCCGATTTTGTGGAACGGGTCCTTGAGAGAAATACCGTTGCCGTCATAGTGGCATTGCGCCATCACAGCACGGGAAAGCTCCTTTTTGTGACAAACACGCATCTTTACTGGTCTCCCAAATTTGAAGACGTTAAACTGATACAGACGGTGATTTTAATGAATTCACTGATGAAGTTCATCAAGCAGTTCCACTCGAGTTCAGGACTTCCCTACACGGCTGATAATGCGCCAATCATTATGTGCGGTGATTTTAACTCCTCCACCGACTCGTTGGTTTACAAGTTTCTCACCAATGGAGAAATCGATCTCACCGAGGACGATTTTTTCAAAAAATACTCATACAGACTAACTCTGCTGGACTTGGAAAACAAGGAAAAGTCGGTTGAAAAGACGCACAAATTAACATTGCCCTTCCACTTGAAATCTGCGCATAGAAATTTATACACGCACGGTAAGTTCCCATTCACTACATTCACGAAAAAGTTTAAAGGAGTCATAGACTTTGTCTACTACAACGACAATGTGCTCCAACTAGATAGAGACCTCGGGCAGGTTGATCCTCGCTACGTGGCCCAACATGAAGGTTTCCCCAATAAAGAGTTTCCCAGCGACCATATACCAATGTGCTCAGAATTTGAGTTTTTGAGTGCAAAAGGAGATTGAGTGCAAAAGGAGTGTTTCAATAACCAAATGAAGCAAGAGATAGCCAGACAAAGCAAAAGACGACGAGTTGTCAAGACAGAAGTCGCTATTGAACCAGAGATGATGAAGCCGCCCTCGAATTTCCTTCCGATATATGAGCATGTGAAGCGGATGAGGTCAAAAGTTATAGCCCCCGTTGACAAGATGGGGTGTGCTGAGCTTCCGAAGACCATTTCTGGAGAAAACGATGGACCGCTATATCGGTACCAGCTTTTGGTTTCGCTGATGCTGAGTGCTCAGACCAAAGATGAGGTTAACTGTGAAGTTATGAATAATCTGCGTAAAACTTTTCTGGCAAAAGGTTATTCAAAGGGACTCTGTGTAGACGCTATTAGAGACTGCGAAGAAAGCGAGCTTGTAAAGTTGATTTTCAAAGTAGGGTTCCACAGTCGTAAAGCCAAATTTATCAAGCAAACAACCGAGATAATTCATTCCGAGTACCATGACGACCTGCCTACGACTATAGAAGATATTGTAAAATTTCCAGGAGTAGGGCCCAAGATGGGTCACCTTTTTCTGCAGGAGGGATATGGGGTCACTTCGGGGATTGGGGTTGACGTCCACATGCATCGGCTGGCTCAGATGTGGGGGTGGGTGGATCCGAGGTTCAAAAATCCCACTCCAGAAAGTACCAGGATCTCTCTTGAGGAGTGGCTTCCTAAACAGTACTGGCGGGAGATCAATCCTCTTCTCGTGGGATTTGGACAGACTATATGTCTTCCGCGGGGTAGGAGATGCGATATTTGTTCTTTGGCAACCTCGAATATTTGTCCCAACATTGATCGAAAGTTGCTGAAGAAGAGGGGGACGCACAAGGACTTGCTGGGCAAGGTTCAGGTTCCCAGAGGCTCTCGCGGTGACCTGTCAGCTTTGATAAGGGATTTGCATGGGGGAGAGGCTGAAGATGGTGCGGAATTTGGGGCCGGTGAAAAAGAGGGTTTGGTTGTCAAAGAGGAGGCTGATGAAGAGGGTTTGGTTGTCAAAGAGGAGGCTGACGAAGAGGGTTCGGCTATCAAGAAGGAGGTAAAAGAGTTGGTCAAGGAAGAAAAGGGACTAGAGGGGAATATTACCTCAAATACGCAGAATGATGCGATCAAAGATGAACGTGAAGTTTAAAGAGAAGGCGGGGACTAGATGCTAGCTAGAACATGTACATAAATTGCGATGGCATCTACTGGCACCTCTGGTGGGCTGCTTCTGAGGTTGAAATAAGGAAACCCGTTTTACGAAGTATCTTGAGCATTTTCTGCTGAAATAACTTCAGATAATTTCAACTTGATAGTGTAGACATTTCATACAAGAGCTGCAAGTGGAATACGTAGCTCTCATAAAAGCTAAATCTATCGGATTATTGTCGTTGAGACTCGTTTTGGATCGTTCAGAAACGTCTCAGTACAATCCTCGGCTTTTTTGAGATGACTCGTCCCGCAGAAGGTGTCAAAGGCGGTGATGTTTTTTTAATGCCGAGTTAACCAACAATTCCATGATGAGAAAGTGCATAGACGCCATAATCCCCTGTCTCCACAAGGTTGTCAGGACCAATCTCACTGAAAAAGGACAAACTCACTTTCAGCTGTATCGTCCACGATCTAGAGCTGAGTACAAAATCGCTGAAGGACTTGACTATTGCGCGGCTTAATGCATTATTCGAATGCTACAAGATTGGCAATGGTAGCAAGATTTGTGTGCAGTAAATGACGATGCTCGTGGCACAGCTTGGAATAGAATGGAGAAATTAAGTGAGCCACTGGTCTATTGTTCAGCGAGGTGGGTGTAGCCTAGGCAAAGGGAGCTAAAACTGCCTACAGACAACATATTAGGCGCTCCTCGGGTGAGAGGGGACTATTCCTTTTTAAACAAAATAAAGAGTGCATCAGAGAGACAATTGGTTCTTACTTGAGGTCAACCAAGCTTGCGTTCAGGACCGTTTAATTTTATTGATGAAGGGTTCCATGGACTGATAATAGAGAGACACTCTAGAGGCCTCTAAAGCTCAAGCACCCTGAATTTATGGATAGACAAAAAGACTACCGCAGATTTCACCAGGTTGTGTTTGTGAGCAGATACCCATGCGGAATAATTGGGTCACTTCAACTTACACAGGCCATAGATATTGTGCTATGGGGATAGCTTGAACGATTTTTATTCCAGTCAAAAGAACTGGACAACAAGAAATGAATGTAGACTGAAGATAATTTATTTATGCCAACATAGAGAGGACAGAACTCCATTGAAGTAAGCGACCAACGCCAGAGCCTCTTTTTTTATGGAAGGCTCAAATCATCTGACACTCACGAAATCTTTGATTATATTCAAGTTCCTTGGCGCGAGCAGGAGAGGTATATATTGCTCCAGCCTACATTGAGTATCGTTCACTCCGTCTGTGATAGGTGGAGGGCACTTCATGAGTTATATGATTACTTCAATACCGAGAAGTCAAAGAGTTCAATAACATAATACACACCTTTAAATTGAAAAGCCAGAGATGATTTCCTTCCTTCCTCTATTCCACGCACATGGAAGCGAGCAACTCTCGTATAGCTTGTCTCCACATCATACGATTATATCTCATAGGTATGTCTCGCGTGCATGTCATCTCAAGAGCGGCGTAATTCTCGAGCCCCAAGTCGAACCGACGCACAATTCGGACATTTGGATTGTACTTCTGAGAGACATAAAGGCTAGGAATGGAAGATACGCACCATCGTGCAGGGATAACGGAATGTTCGATGTATAGGTCTTGTGACAATGCAAATGGAAATTTTAGAATTCTCATTCTGAGGCCTCCTAGCACACTCTGTCGCGTCGAAGCGTTACAATAT
Source organism: Citeromyces hawaiiensis (assembly GCA_030567395.1). Classification (NCBI taxonomy): domain Eukaryota; kingdom Fungi; phylum Ascomycota; class Pichiomycetes; order Pichiales; family Pichiaceae; genus Citeromyces; species Citeromyces hawaiiensis. The sequence continues at coordinate 66,917 of JAJLSF010000316.1, forward strand.
CTATCGAAAGTAAAGCCGCCAGCTACGGCTCGTCGCATTTGAGCTGTTAAAACACCTCGTGCTTTAATGACACAGCTCCGCACTACGGCTCGTCGCATTAAAAGCTTACAATTCTGCTTGTATATAAACAGCTCCTTGCTGCGCTTGGGCGCAATGTTCATCCTCGTGCGGACCCTCCTCTCGCTACGCATGGCGCAAAAGTCTAATTCAGCGATTGGATAGCTTCGTTGGCGTAAAACCGCACATCCACATCCTCGTCCTGTGACAACTTCTCCAACAAAGGCGCAACTCGGCTCTTTGTTGATGGTGCAGCAATTGCTATAGAAGACAATGTCTGGGCGGCATTAAACCGAATATTCGGCACGTGGTCTTCAGTTAGCGACTCGACAAAAGGGAAAATCTCCTTTTCCACTGTCTCACTACCGACAACAGGAACCAAGTTTGAAAGAGCAAAAAGACACGTGATGCGGTAGATGAAGTTGTCCAGATGAGCCTTATTCTGCAAGATTCTGTCCACCAACTCTCTCTTTGCCCAATCCTGGCCAAAGATTTCTGTGAGCTTTGCGAGATTGGCAACGGCGGCTTCTCTGATGGAAAAGACAGGATCAGACAACCAGGTCATGGAGAGACTGCCCAGAGATTCGTTGAAAAAGGATACGCCCAATTGACGTGCCAAAAGCGGGATTTGCTCAATGATGGCCAGCCTCACTCTCCACTGCTTATCCTCAGCCAAAGCTGTGATGGCGGGCAAAAGACTTTCTGAAAGAAGCTGAATGCCGACAACGTCATTGACAACTTGCAGGTTGGAGATAACGTTGAGTCTCACCTCGCTGAACTCGTCCTTTAGCATAGCAACGAGGATGGGAGCCAGATACTCAACGGTGAGGTCTTTTCCCAAGAGTGGGGTGAAATTTGCAATCTGCGAAGCTAGAGCAGATCTCACCACCTCTGATTCGTCGTTACTGAGGTCTGCGAGACAAGGCACGATTTCTCTCAAGATGAGCTCCTTGTCATCAACAACTTTACAAAAGCCAGGCAGCTGTTTGGAGATTGCTTTGCGCACCTCCGCCTCATTATCCTTGATCAGGCCCGGAGTGTGGGCGACCATATCACGGACGCACTCATGCGGAAGTTCGGCCATCAGAGTCACAAAACGATCTGCAATCATATACCTGACTCTCCACGACTCGTCGCGAGAAAGATCCAACACGGCAGAGTAAAAATCGCGGTCTACGGAGGACGTTTCGCTAGGCTTTGTGATTTTTCTCACGTGCTTTAGCAAAGAAATGACAACATCTACGGCTAAAAACTTTACACTATCCTGCTGATCATTCAGGATGCTGTGAAACATGGACACGATGAGGTCCCATTGAAATTCACCCAACTGCGATTGCTCATGGAACGCCAATGACAAAATGTCAATCAGATGCGGCAGCTGGTTTCCGCAAGCTCTACGCACCATTGGGGACTCGTCCCTCACAAGCTCCAGGTACACCTCCAAGAGCGTTTTACGCAAAGAAGAGTCTACACGAGTTACGCAACTTTTAAACAGACCCGCTGCAGCCACTCTAAAGGAGAACCATTGATTTTTCGCCAGACGGTCGATAATGGGCACAAATTGCGAAACCAGCTCCTCCTGACTGAGATCTTTGCTAATTTCATCCAGAGAGTCGATGGCGCTCTCTCTAACAATGGGTTCTTCAAAACCGGCAATCTTCTCTAACGTGGGGAGTAACAAAGGAGCATACTGGGAGCCTCCAATCAGGGGAACAAGGTGCCCCAGCTGCTGCGCCGTTACCGTGATTACCTCATCTTCATCGTCAGATACAACCTCGTCCAAAAAGGGGAGCAACTCTTGCCGGGATCTTTCCGGACCCAGCGCAAGCGCCACAGTTTCAATCCGCTTCATCGCCTGCACACGCGAAGCAATATCGTCGTGTTTCAGCTCGTCCATCAAAAGGGCTAGCGGATAAAGCTCGTCGGTTGTGCGTAGAGTTTGGTCCATGGTGGCGAGATGATATATATTGGGATATATATATATATGGTGTCTGGAAGCGTTCAAGTCCACGTTGAGCTCAGTAAACTCTTTGTTGAGAGGTGTATCTATTTAGGGAAGCGGTGTGCTTTCCGGAGATAGCAAAAGTAATCATATATCCCTGCAGAAAGATTTGTTTAGTCTAGCTAATTCTGTCATTCTAAGATGACAGATAAAAAGTTTCCTGATTCCATTCCAGTTGAAGGAGCCAATACGGTCGTTAAATAGAGAATGGGCATGATTATTGAGGAATGGTTTTGTTGGCTGTCGTAAACAGCTCTTTGTTCAAAGCTGTCTTATCGGTAGCTTCGCTCAACTTTCTAATACTAGCAAAGGTCGCTACATCTACAGCGTCACCCACAATCCAAACACCCATTGTTGGCGAGTGTGGCCTGCTTAGAGTTCCTGTTCGTAGAAATACCGTCCACAGATCATTGCTCTGTACATACTGTACATGTCTTGTATAAGTTCAAATCTTCTGGCTTGATCATTATTGTCAGACACAATATGAGTCTCTCTCTGGTTATTGATCATAGTTGTGTTTCCAAACTGTGGTGACACCCGGATCACAATTCACTTTCAGTGTTCATCCTGTTGGACTCCGAGGTTTGAATCGGTTGGGATGGACATGCTGCTGCTCACTGATGTATGGCTAGCAGGCTCTTGCGGTTCCAGAGGTGTAGAGAGATGAACAAAGCTCTTTTTCAACAGCCTTCAAGGTCTGAAAGAGGTAAAAGTAGCTGCCATCAACGGCACACTTCTCTCTCAATATCACATAACGCTTCGGGCCCGCATCATCCGTCATCATACTGAAAGGGTTTTGCCACTGTATTTTCCTGAATTCACCGCAAACCTGGTCTCGCTGTTGTTCTTTTTCCTGCAATAATTATCGCTGAAAGAGAAGCTGAACTGAGCCTGACGTCGGATGAAACTTACAAATTCGCCCTGCCGAAAATGTAAACATCATGACCAAGTGCCTGTTTATCGTCTCTCCATTTCTCGGAGGTTTGAGCATAAACCTCTCAATTCATGTAACAGCAAATACATCATACATCTCCCTCGTCACAATCAGGATGTAAACTATCCATTCATCTTTGATAGACGCGATTAAGGCACACCTACCATCCTTTTTTTGCTGAAGCTTTCTCCCTTCATTACAATTACATTCGTCCCATTATGTTCTGTTTTTCGCGCAACACCCTATAATTGAAATGGCCCATTTCAAAAGCGTCTTGGCCATTATTCAGATGACTTGTCTTGCGGCGAAGGAGTCGAGCACCATCTTCACACATACGAGATCGTGAATGCCATTTTTAGCGTCTCTGATATTTGCCGGATCAAACTCAGCACAACGCGGCGAGCTGCGCGCAACGATATCTTTCTTCTGAGAGAAACTAAAAATATCACCACACAAACAATAACAGAACCCAGCTTTAGTAGCTGCCTCCAACTATCAAACCTCTGGAATAGGTTAGAAAACACAGTTCGATCGAGATGATCTATATCAAAGTTCCAAGGTTTTGGAGTCGCTGTCAATGACTCCTCCTTAGACAATTGTTCCCCATTTCCCCACTGCTTGTTTTCTTGATGCTTTTTACCCTTGCCTTTTTTTCCCTTGTTCTTATTCCCCTTGTTCTTATTCCCATTGTTCTTATTTCCATTGTTCTTATTTCCATTGTTCTTATTTCCATTGTTCTTATTCCCGTGTTCCTTAGTCTCATTCCAACTTGCCGTCTCTGCTTGAAGAGGGACTGCAATGTCCAGAAGTCTTTCGACTTCCTTCGAATCATCGCCATATATTTTCTCAACCTCTTTTTTGATTTCTGATATAGAATTTTCCGGCGCTAAAACGCGAACAACGTAGAAATCAACAAGTTGTGAATAATCATCTCGCTGAGCTTCAACCTTTTCGAAAAGCTGCCCAATCTGAGTTTTAAGCAATCGCAAAGAGATACCATTATCTATTTCTGTTTGGAATATCAGTAAAAGAAGGCACGGACTAATCTTATCTTGGCTTTGGTGTAACGATAATATCTTATCATACATCTGGCCGTTGACCAAGTTTCTCTTATCGATTCCCTCAATGCCTTGTCTCAAAGATTTGCCGTACAGTGTGACATAACAGTAGCATAAATTGGAAATGAGCTCTCTCTGTTGCGGTCCTTCCCAAAGAGTTTCTCCAGCAAAAGACTCAGTTTCACAGTGCAACGTCAATTCATTGATACAAGGGTCTATTATATCCCAAGCTTCACTGAAATTGCCCTGTAGAAGAAGCGCCTGTGTCTGGCCCAAGGTCTGTCTGATCCCAGTAACGGTACTATTCATAATCATGGCATATATATATATATAATTGATAACCGTAAGGTTGTATTTATACTTCAAGTAATAAGCCTTTGGATTGTTTTTGCTCTGTGTTTGGTTACCTCTTTTGGCAACAATTAAGTGGCTTATTCTTTTGCTTGTTCAAAGTATTTGACACGATTCAAAATGACAGCTTACATTGTGCCCAATATGGAGACAACTCTGGAAAAAATCTCCTCGACAGATTTGTAAGGCCAAAAATGTTGTTCCGGTGAGCTGTGGATAGCTTGCCTATACTTTGAAAAAAAAAAGTAGCAGCATACACCACGCAATAAATGAAAATGTGACGCTGTTTCATGTCTCTACTATATACCCATGGATTTTTTTGTTTTGACCAAAGCGCCTGTCCACGTATGTGATGCATTAAGATTGGTCACCTCTGTCGTTGGAATCGTTGAACTTCATTGCAACGAACGTAAACTTAGGAGCTTATAAAATCACAAGAGCGAAAAGATACATAGATGGTGTACCCACGATTGTTTAACCCGACCGTCAACCCATGTCTACCCAGTTTCCATCTCCACCTTCCGCAATTGTCTCCCTCATGCGCTCCGAGTTGCTGAATGACCACATGAGCGTTTTCTCTCAACCTGACGCGTGCGCGCAAGAATAGCAGTTCAGAACAAGAAAAGAAGACAGCGGGAGAGACAAAAAAAATATTCTCTGCCTTCCTTAGGCTGATACCGATTCCTCGTCCCTGTAATAACTGATTCAAGGTGAAGGAAAACATTATGTGCCCGAGAAAGAAAGACATATCGCTTGAACAGCTTCTCTCCCTTCTGCTCTCACTGATGCTGCCTTTTCGCGGCATACCTCCTCAACTACTTCATGTTAGTGAAATGCAGTCCATGTCGAGCAAGCCGAACATTCGACTGTTCTCGCTTAAACACTTACAGCTAAAGCTGCCTTTTCAGCCCTATATAGGTAGGTTGTCAATCGAAGAATCGACGTGTGTCGCTCCCTTCTCATCCTCAACCACAGGTGTCAGAACTATTTAACCATCCACCCAAATTGCCCCACTGTTAAATTCACAGATCACATGACTATTCGTCTTCCGCTCCCGGATAGTACCTGTCGGATCACCAAATCTCAGATTTGAAATTACAAGCTTTATCGACTTCCCGGAGAAAACAACACTCGCAAATCCTCTGACGCAAACAAGACGGCCTATAAGGACTTGCCAACCGGATTCAAATCTTTAACTTGACGTGCCGGGCTCAGATGGGCAAGGTTTCAAATAACACCCATTCCAAATCCAGCTGATACAAGATTTCAGTCTGCGAATTCAAAGATGCTCATTCAAGCACAGTGTGGCCAGTTTTTGAGGTGTTTAAATGAATCAAGAGCACAGCAGTATCCCAATTTTGTCACTCCCCCTTTTAAGAACTAGGAAGAGAATGGCTCGGGCTCGGCCAATCTTCTCGATTGACGACCTAGCCTAACGTTCTAGACTGTCCGTCTCCTTGTGTACCTTCTCTGTAACTATGAGAAAGGTTTACTAGTGTCTGTTCGAGAATTGTCCATCACAAAGAAGTGACCGCATCTAAGGAAGGAAATCAAAAACCAGAGATCAAGGAAAGCAGCAGCTGACTTGCAGCCAGGATACAAATCGGAGACAAGGTATTAACGTGTTGGACAAAGTTATTCCGTCGTCGGTGCATGAATGTGCATATCGTTCATGCACGGCGGAGAATAAGTTTCGCATATGCTGCATCACATCGAGTGAGTCCGAATATACAGTAGTGCCGTATGATTACAAGTCATGTTTGGGTAATCGAGAGTATTTCAAGGAGTTTCTCATTTCATTTTTTCGTTGCAACCAGACGTCACTCTTTTCTCAGCACGTTTAAAATAGACCTTTGGGTAATATCACCGGTACCAAAATGAACTAATCCAGACTCTAGAAAACTAATCAAAATAAACGGTAATCAGATTGGTAGTGTGATAGCATCTGTTGAATCCGATTTCAACTGCTGACCAATCAATTCGGAGCCGCTTCTGTATTACATCATTGTGCATATCGCACCTTCAACAGTAACATGGCTTCCAATCCACCAGGCAAATGCTGCATCGAGGGCTTTCTACATGGTTTGTACTAAAAGTAACTTCTTCTAACGATTAGAGGGTAAACCTCAAGGAAAGCTCTGCGATTTATTCGGATGTGAGTAAACTTCTCCACCTTCTAACTCGTAGACAAGACTTATGCTTCCGGGGAGGAGTCCAAGAGAATCGTTGTGATTTTATCTGATATTTACGGGATCAAATTCATCAATGCTCAATTGATTGCGGATCACATCGCCAAGGCTGGCTACTACGTTCTAATGCCAGATATCCTTCAAGGCGAAGATGCGGTATTCGAGCACCCAGATGGGATGGCTTATCTTATGGAATATCTGAAAAGACACTCCGAAAAGGACACCCGTGCCATTGTGGAGTCGTTTGTCGGTAAAATCAAAGAAAATCTCTTTCCGGAGTTTATCGGAGGTATTGGTTACTGTTTCGGGGCTAAGTACGTTATTCAGCAGCTAACCCCGACTGGAGTTTTTGACGCTGGTGCTTTGGCCCACCCGAGTTTTGTCACTGAAGAGGAGGTGAAATTGGTGGCCAAACCGGTTTTGATCTCCGCCGCTGAGACTGACTCTATATTCACCGACGAGTTCCGTTACAAGACGGAGAAAATTCTGAAGGAAAATAAAGCCGAATACGAGATTACTTTATTCTCTGGCGTTGAGCACGGGTATGCCGTAAGAGGTGATCCTAAGGATTCGCGTGTGAAGTATGCACAGGAAAAGACGCTATTGAATCAACTGTATTTCTTTGATTCGCGTTCGAAATAGAATTGATTTAATAGATTGTTGTTGAAAGAGATTTAACGGCAAGCGGTCGTAGTTGATGGCCAATTTTCAGCAATTGACTGCTTCACCATACTATGGACCACTTGGAATGACTTACCCTCTAAATGTATTTCATGGCATCCTGCAATCTGAGGCATTACTTTGTCTCTTCAATGAGTGTTGAGCACTGATCCAGCGTCACTTCTAATAATGCCTGAGTCCTTCAACGATCTGGCTATAAGACCAGACAGTAGCATGCCAGTTTGATAAAGCATAACCTAAGTAGCTCAAGTCGATGGATTCCGTCCCACAAGAAGTGCTTTCCGGTGTTACTCTGATGGACTGTCCCTGCGCAGGGTTGCTTACCAAGTTGATGCTCTAGGCGAAGCACGCATATCCATATGACGACAAGGGTATGAATGAATGAGCTATTTGATTGGATAATCAGCTATCATATCACTGTATATGAATGCGACAGCATGTTGGGTATATAAGTGGATTCATTCCTATGTTGTTTCTTTACAGCCAATTAACGGTTCCCAATACAGGTTTCCCCAGAACTAGTCGTAAGTCGCAACACCTGTCAAAACCCGACATAATCTTCACACATTGTCATTTACAACTGCGAATGATTCAATCGATAGTAGAAGCATAGCTTATCTTTCACGAAGGCCTTTCAATTGAACCACTATACCCCTTATCGACAATGTCGAAGATGGTATTATATATTGTCTCAGATGCATACCCGGCCAACTCAACCTCGCCCCATCATTTTGACTTATTACTCAGATGTAGTATACTGACCACTTTTACAAATATGTCCATCCTACTTTGATCCAAAGCAACCCAGTCAGCTGTATTATAGAGACAGAGACGACTCCAAGACAGACAAAACCAAGCCAAACCTTCTCCCTAAATATATCTCTTCTGATGCTGAGCGTTTAGACAGCCTCGGGAGGCGGCAACAAAAGTACTCCCCGTCACCGAGACGCACTTGATTTTCCCTGATCATCTTTTTCAATCTCCGCTTCCTGAAAATATCTGGTTGATTATCAAGGCTCAGCTTTTAAAGCGCTATACACACGTCTCGATCAACTTCCTATACGCAGGAAAGACATCCAATTTTCTGAAGCCAACAGCTAAGAATTTATCGACGGACTTTTAATTTTTGTTTGCTGCTTCGACCAAACAGATCTCTCGCAGAAGTCCTGTCATTTCTGCAGGAAAGGAAAGAGGCGGCGAAAGTTTGTATCAACCTGCATGCTGTCATCTCTCAAAGACCCGGAAAGCGTGGGGCGGGAGCCGAAGGCTTTCGCCATATCTTCACAATCGAAGACCCAGCTTGTCGTGGGTAAAGACGACTGTGTACCAGTGAAATTTGAGAGTTCAAAATTCGGCCTGATCCTTCGTGGGTCTTTTAATGATTTATCCAGAGCTAACTAGGCGATGAGAAACCCCTGTCTCGGCTTACTTTTTCGAGAATTGTACGCCAAAAAGAGTTTACTCAGTTGAGCAGGTGGAAAAAGCATTTGCAGGTCAGGAGAAAATTTGGAGTCTTGACAGAAATTTTCATTGCCTTTTGTGCTTTGCATTTGATGCTATAAAGGCTCTACTAGGTAATCGATGATATATTCAGAGGACTTATCCCCTTCCATACTTTTCGTCGCATCCAGTCATCATTGTCCACCATATAATTCTATTTGGCTTGTTTGGCTACTTGAAAGACTTTCTGAATAAATGTGTTGGATGCGCATACGGAATGACGTGTTTTGGGATGATATATATCGACGATCTTGACTTGAAAGTAACGGTGTTATTTTTCTTTCATTTTCGGCTTTTTACTATAAGCTCCTAGGAATGCATTGATAGACTTTTCACACTTCGAAACCTTTTGCTAGCTACACTTACTTGCTTTCTGTCCAAGTCCTACCGTTTAGCAAGACACCCGACACATACCATTCACACCACGGAGGTAAAGTTGGGAACATGGATTGAAACAAATGGATGTTTCAAACAAAAATTTGAGTCATAGTGGTCTGGCACTTCTGATAGTCCTGGATTTCTCTTCCGTAATTACTGGAGAACTTAACGGCAACAAAACCTGGTCCTCCCGGATGGGGAGATCCTAAGCCTCAATGTATCTTTTTCTCTGGTTGAGCAGATACATATAAGTGGTGAGTGCATCGTGACTCTTGGGTCTTATGCTGGGAAGGGTGGGTGCTCCTACTAGATTCATGGTAGCTTAAATGATACTAAATCAAACAAACTGTGATCAGCTCAAAAAAACCTTTTGAGCCCAGGTAGTGTCATCAGGGCTTCTTGATTCTGAGCAGCAGAAATACACACCATTTTGACACCATAAAAGGATGACCTCTCCGATGAGTGTATTACTGTAAAAGAACCGTGGGTCAAGTTAAAGTCGGTTAAACTCCTCTTCAAACTACGGGAAACTATCAAAAAAACAATCATTTTTCAAAACTATTCTCTTTGCTCCTGGTCTCTCTGCAGCATACCGCTCACTTCGGCCAGCACATTATACCAGGTCATCATCTCCTCGTACGAGTTTGCCTTGATGAGAAGAGTCTTCTTAGTAACACTCACCTTGGAGCTCACGTCTTTGCCTTGCAGCTCAAACTTAAACTTGTCGCTGGTGCGGTCCGCTGGCTTGCCCAAGATGGCTTCTGGCAGGTAGATCGCAACCACGGGATGGTGGGAGTCTCTGAAAGATCTGGAAGGATACTCAAACAAGTAGCGAGACTTGGTAATTACGTAGTAGTTGGACATGTACTTCTTATTCAAAGTACCCTCGCGGCGGGAAAGAATGCCGTCCAGAATCGGCTCAGTAGAGGGATGCTTAAAGTCCGGGTACTCCACCTGACTGATCACTCTTTTGCTCGAGTGCTCCTTGATGGGGATTTTTGGTGGGTTTGAAGAAGCATTCTCGTCTCCAATAGACAGATTCCCCATATTAGTGATTCCTTGCAAATCCCTCGAATTCTCCTTTGGCATCCCGTTATCGTCAACAGATAAGAGCTTCCCCCTGTTATGGCGGGTAAAGTTGTGCCAGTCATAGTCTTCGCGAACAGCATTAAGAGACTCAGCTACAAGATTTACATTGTTCAGCAAGTGACCATAATAGTTTCCCAGGCACACATTGAATGAGTTGAACACTTTTTTGAGAATCTCCATGATCTGCTTCTCCAAGATCTGAAATACCATCTCGTTGTTCTCCAGAAAGTCGAAATGGGTATTTTCCTTCTGCAGCTGTTCGTCTCCGTGGTACATAACAACCCTCTTAACAAAGTACGGGTCGCTCTTGTAGTCGAGCTTACTCATTTCAGCCGAGGCTGGGTTATAAGATGACTCAAACTGCTTTGTAGCAGTTTGGAGTCTGGAAACTTCTTTTGAAGTCTGAGAACTCAGCTTTTTCAGCTCCTTCAGCTCCTTGTGGTTGTCACTGATCAGTTTCTTCTTTCTCGTTTGGATATCGGTCCCCACTTTCTTCAATTCAGGCAAGATCTGCTGTTTAATAACAGTCACACCTTCGTTTGTTGCTTGAGCATTCAAGTCCATCCGCAATTTCAGATTCTCGAAAAACTGGTTGATGCCACCGCCCTTCACTTGAGGATGAGGTTTCTGCTCAGCATTGGTGGTAATGGATCCCGTAACCGGACCGGTAGATTGATCATTGGGATCGCTCTCAAAACCAGGGTAAGGCTGGTTCATTAGCGATTTGTTGAGTTTTTCGAAATGCTTCAAATCGCCTTGCAAAATGGAAAGGTAGTAGTCC
>JAJLSF010000317.1:0-43055 GCA_030567395.1 Citeromyces hawaiiensis
AAACCCGTGAACTCAGCTCGAGCAGATTTCGAAGAAGCAAAAGGCTGTAGTGGATCCCCGAGAAGGTGTTTCGTAGAAAAAGCTGTTCGCAGAAAAAGCTGCTCCCAGAGTAAGGAGTAACGAGTTATGCGATATTATACCCTTAGTTCAGTCCTCAACTTGACCTATTTACCGTATGCAGAGATTGCGAGACGTTGTAGCCAAACGTCACGCTCAGATTCGTCAAATGCCAGTAGTTAGGACATGTGTTCATCGTTGTGTAGGCTTATAATGATATATGAAACGACTCATAAAAAATTGCTTCGTCACTAAACATTCCAAAGACCAAAAGAACAACTCTACGCCACCATCTCCCTATAAAAACCTCTAATGAAACCTCCGCCATCACCAACCACATGTCTCAAACCGTGCCACACCATCCCCTGCATTCCCACACAGTTTCTTCCAAAATCCTCTTGTTTTTTTTTTTTGTTTTTTTTTTTTTCATGTTCAAAAGACTCCCGCGCATCATCAGACGGTGTTCGACGCTGCAAAAATTCCCAGAACTCAAAAAAACCGACATCCTCCCCTCGGGCAAGCCCGACTATGTCAAGTTAATCCTCACTTCCCGAGTCTATGACGTTATAGATGAGTCACCACTAACCATGGCAGCCAACTTATCGCAGAAACTCTCCACAAACGTGCTGCTGAAACGTGAGGACCTTCTGCCTGTTTTCTCCTTCAAGCTCAGAGGCGCCTACAACATGATGTCGCAACTGCCTGCTGACAAAAAGGCCAAAGGTGTAATTGCGTGTAGTGCTGGTAACCATGCTCAAGGTGTTGCATTTTCTGCTCGCCAAATGGGGATTAACGCCACCATTGTGATGCCCGTCTCGACCCCCAGCATCAAGTACCAGTCGGTTTCGCGTTTGGGCGCGCAGGTGGTACTTTACGGAGAAGATTTTGATGCCGCCAAAGCTGAATGCGCGAGGTTGGGTGCCGAATACGGACTCACCAACATTCCACCCTTTGACCATCCTTACGTCATTGCCGGTCAGGGAACCATTGCAATGGAGCTCTTGCGGCAGGTGAACATTGAGAAAGTGGATGCGGTGTTTTGCGCAGTTGGCGGAGGCGGATTACTCGCCGGAGTGGCCAGCTACTTGAAGAGGCTTGCCCCGCAGGTGAAAGTCGTCGGGGTTGAGACTTATGACGCAGACGATCTCGACCAGTCTCTTAAAAAGGGCGAGAGAGTGCTTCTGCCGCACGTGGGGGCCTTTGCGGATGGTACCGCAGTGAGAATTGTTGGAGAGGAAACTTTTAGCGTTCTTAACGATAACGCTGTGGACGAAGTTGTGAAAGTGTCCACTGACGAGATCTGCGCTGCTATAAAGGACGTTTTTGAAGATACAAGATCCATCGTGGAACCATCAGGAGCAATGACCGTGGCCGGGTTGAAAAAATACATCTCGCTTCACCCGGAACTGAACCACACAAAGGCGACCTATGTCCCCGTTCTGTCAGGTGCAAATATGAACTTTGACAGACTGAGATTTGTCAGCGAAAGAGCTGTTCTCGGTGAGGGAAAAGAGGTTTTCATGTGTATACGTATTCCCGATGTTCCAGGCACTTTTGCCAAACTGCAATCCATCATTCATCCGCGTTTCGTCACAGAATTCTGCTACCGTTTCAACGGAGAGGAGGACGGATGGGCCAACATATACACCTCCTTTTCTGTAATTGACCGCGTAAAAGAGGTGAAACAAGTGATGAAGGGAATTGAAGACGCTGGGTTCAAAGCTCTCGATATTTCCGATAACGAGATGGCAAAATCTCATGGAAGGTACCTCGTGGGCGGAGCAGCTCGTGTAGAAAACGAAAGGGTGATGTCGTTCGAGTTCCCGGAAAAGCCAGGCGCTCTCACAAACTTTCTCGCAGGAATGAGCACTAACTGGAACCTGACGCTGTTTCACTATAGGAACCACGGCCACGACATAGGCAAGATTCTGTGTGGTATCTCGGTACCAAAGGAGGACAATGAGGAGTTTGACCAGTTTTTGAGAAAGCTCAAATACAGATACCACGAGGAGACTGATAATGTTGTTTATCAGATGTTTTTGAAGAGGTGAGCGTGAGAGGTTAGATCATGTATACGTGAAATGCAACTTTCAATGATGTTCTCGGTGGGTCCTGCCGCTTTCCAAGACGACGATCAAGGAGCTGCCAAGGCAACACAAAAATATAAGAAAAGCTCCATTTTTTATGTCATTGCGACGAAGCGTAAGGTGACCTTTTACAGATACCAGTGTCAATGGTATTAAATTTTTGGTCAATAGACTTCAATACAACACAAGTACGTTATGGGATATATAATTATTTAGTCTACTCAACCACAACAGCCACAATATAATACAACTTGCCAATGATTCCCTCGATAGAAGACGAATAGCTAATTTTTTGTTTTTTCTACCAATGCCTTTCTAATAAACTGTTATACCCCTTTTCAACACGAATATATACAGCCCATAATGAATGCTGCTCATGACGAAGAGAATCGACAATGTCAAAGACAGTATTATGATTCGGAGTACCGTCTCAGATGCGCACCCGGTCATCTCAGTGTCACCCCATCATTTTGACATCTTATTCTAATGTAGTATACTGACCACTTACGAATACGAATGAAACTATCGTCGAAGTGCGCGCAGACAACAGCGATGGGGTGTTTAAAGTTTCTAAGCCATATATGGCAAGCCTTGTGGGTAGAGTAAAAAAACTTGAATTGCCTGTCCATCCTACTTTGGCTCAGAGAAATCGATCAGCTGTATTATAGAGACATAGACGCCTCAAGACAGAGGAAACCAAGCCAACCCTTGCTCTTCCTTTAATTATGTATCTTCCAACGCATTTCCTTGTATATCCCTCAGCAGTCGAGGGTAATGCGTATTTCAGACCGATCGAATATGTCCGACGGAGAACAAACGCTGCCATCCTTCTCACATATGTGTACTGTTGATGCTCAAAGTTTAGCCAGACGCGGGAGACGGCAAGAATAATACAGGATACGAGTTTCAATTTCCCTGATTCTCTTTCTCAACCTCCGCCTCCTAAAAAATATCTCATTGATCATCAAACTTCAATTTTGCGCTTCCTATACCCACGCATCCACAGCTTGTAAGCAGGCTCTTCCCGAGATCTTCATGCAGAGCTCTGGTAAGACCAGCGCTGTTTCTCATAAAAAAACACCAACAAATTCTTTGAAGCCAACAGCTAAGAATTCATCGAACGACTTTGAATTTTTGATTGGTCCTTCGGCTCCCGCCCTATGTTCACAATCGAGGACCTACTTTGTCAAGAGTAAAGAAAAAGTATACCAGCAGAATTCAAGCATTCAATTTTTGGCCAGATCCTTCATGAGTCTTTCAATGATTTATCCGGATAAAAATTAAACGATGACCTATTCCTGGCTTGGCTTGATACTTCAAAAATTGTCAGTCACAAAGAATTTGCTCAGTTGGGAGGGGCACAACCGAGAATCAGCAAGTGGGAAAAGCACTACGTGATCAGGAAAAGGATTGCAGACTTAGAGAAATCTGCTTTATTTGTTGTGCTTTGAATTATCTGCTATGTAGGCTCTACTGGGTAGTCAGTGTTAATCATAGAAGGTTTCCCCTTCCATACTTTTCGTCGCAACCAGACATTATTGTCTACTGGATTCCTAAATATATATCACATGGGCAGTCCCCTGAGGTAAACTCAATAAGATCCACATATCAGTCAGCCGACAGTAATTTTGATAAGAACACAGGGATGAGTATCATTTCAAGATTTACAGTTAGCCAAATAAAGCTGCATTCAAAGTGTTATACTCGCATGGTTGGTTTCTAAACAATTCCCGTATAGTGAATGAACCGCTAGAATGCGAAAGCAAGTGCTTCATTAAATCAAAAACTCAACTCTCAAGGTGTCAATACATTCCATTTTACATATCTATCAGGCTAGGCTGTTCTTGCTTTTGTTGAGCGTTACCGAATCCATACCCGGTGTGGGCAGGCACAATATTGGTTGCAGGTACCCCAGTGTACTGGGCCACAAAGGGGTTTGCGCTGTGAGCTTCCTGCTTGAAACCTCTTCCAGAAGAGTTGACAAAGGTACCAGTCTTTGTATGCTGGGCGGGGATTCTTGTTTCACCTGTGTTCCCAAAAGTGTCAATGCCCGTGCCCGAGGCAAGCAGATTGTTGAGCTCTGAGTGCTGCTGGTTGATGCGCTGCGATCCGGTGGACTGGGGACGAACAGGGGCATTCCCAAAGAGGGAATTGTCTGGGGCGGAATTTTGCGCAGGGAAAGCTGGGGCGGTATGGCCGAAAGAGGAAGGTGGGGCGGTGGCAGGTTTGGAATCTTGCAGAGCAAAAGGGTTATTCGAACCCGTTGGCAAAGGTTGTTGTTGATGTTGCCACATTTGCTGCTGCTGTTGTTGTTGTTGCATCATCTGATAGTACTGCTGCTGCTGCTGCTGCTGTTGTTGCATCATCTGTTGTTGCATCATTTGTTCCTGCATCTGCTGCTCTCTCATCTGCTGCTCTCTCATCTGCTGCTCCCTCATCTGCTGCTCTCTCATCTGCTGCTCTTGCATCTGTTGCTGCATCATTTGTTGCTGCATCGGATCGTTATAAGCATTTTGCAGATATCCTGTATTCATGGAATTCTGGTAAATGGGGTTACCAAACATATCGTAACCCGCCACACCTTCGTTCAGATCCAGCAAATTATCTTCTCCCCGACGCTTACGCATTTCATCCTCCTCTCTGCTTAATTGGATGGCTCTTTGAAGAGATTCATCCGAATCTGAACCTAAACGACGACGTCTTTCTTCTTCTTCAGCAGTCATCCGGCTTGCCTCTAACGCAGCCTGGAGCTCGGAATCGTATTCGGGAACGTCCTCACCACGAGAATGAGCCCTTCTGGGCCGAGTTTTACGATTTTTCATGGCATTACGAGCCAATTCTCTTTCAGTTCTCAACCTTTCGTCATCTAACAACAAAGAAGTGAGCTCTTTGGCTTTAACACGAATAACAGCCCCTTTATCGGATCCTGATTCATCAGAGAATTGGAACTCACGCAAAGTCTTGACGATATATAAATTATCCTTTGCCCATAAAACTACATTTTCCGATCCAAATCGAACAAGATAATCCAATAGAGTAAGAGACTTGGCTACATGACGCCAATTCTTCCCCTTGTCGTTAAGCCGTTTATCCACCATGTCCATAATCTCTAGAAACTCACCGTTGTCAAAAGTGTGCTGAGCAACTTCCTCCATCTCCAAAGTGCTCGGACCGTACGCCTCGTTCGACGTGGCATTCCGCACCATAACCTGCGAGCTTGAGTACCCGCTCGTGACGTTCTTAATCGACCTTACCAACGCTTTGGACATTATTTGCTTATCGCGTCGTGTGCGACTCAAAAGGTGGACCAGAGTGGTTTTAGTATGCGTTATAGTTAAGATCATGTGATGGATGAACTTTTGCTTTGCCGACAATCGACGGAGTAGTTGAGATGTATCGTAAGCTTAGTGGTATTAAAACAGCAGTAAATGATGCACGGGAGTTATTTAGGTAAAAGAAGATTAAACCAGATTGAAATTTTCTCTCCTCTGTATTCGCTTGCTACCGTTTTCTCCCCTCGAGCGACGAAGATTACCTTTAATAGCGCTGCTGTAGCTGAATTTACTCAAAAAGCTCACCTGACATCCACCGTGCTGCATTTTCTGTAGACAGGCTACTCTCGATAGCATGAAGGTGAATCAGGGCTAAACCACTAGTTCCAACAAACACTTCTGTTGATTTTTCTGCTCTCAAATAACTTCAGACCTTCTTTAAGTGTTTCAGTATACAACCACCGCCTAACGCACTTTTCTCCGGCAAGTGAGGAGACTTTCCCGCCGTTTGTTGTCTCTTTCACTTGTACATTCGACGTCTAAGTGCGCTCTCAAATAAGTAGTCATATGGGGCAATCGAATGCCTAATTCTCAAGCATGATTAACAGACGAGGCTTTCCGCTCAATCATCCAGGTCGATTATCCGTCTTATTCAGCACCTGCTCTGTTTCTCCATCGACCCACAAATGTGAAAGCAGGCCCTGACAGTTTGCCCCAAAATATTTGTATATAAAGGTCTTGCCCGAAGACTGATGACTGTCTCAATGCTGCAACAACACAAAGAGAAGCAGATTTCTGATAACCACAGAAGTTCCAAAGTATGGCACTGCTATATTCTGGCTACATAAATGGAGTTCAGTCTCCTGTTGTCATACTCTCCCCATTAAATACCCTTCGACATCGTACTCGACCCGTCCATGATGATTCTCCAATCACAAGGGAAGTTTGCTCGCCACCAAAGTTTTGTTGAGTTTTAAACTTCGATAAAAGAGTCTCAGTAAATTATTTTCTTGACGATACTCACACAAAGCTCTCGCAGTTCATGAGTATACGCATAGATTTGAGCCTACCTGCCATCTCTGCCTGGAAAGCTCACTTTTTCAGATCTTCCCAACACCTTATATGAGCCAAACTGAATGGACCAAAAGGTGAAATTATTCACTACTCTGATCAAGCAACTAAGCCAAGAGGGTACCCAATTGTAACAAAGAGTCAAAGCGCTCATATCGCGCAGCTATGTATATGTAATTTCATCTACGTCCTCTAAGTGAACACCGGGATAAGACCCGAATTACGTCATCTGAATCTATTCCCCTGTGAGGCCAACCCCAAAACACTTTAAAGCACCCGCATAATGTTACTTTCCACCCACCACTTTTCTGCTTCTCACCTTGCTGTATATGCTCACACAGGTCATCTCCTCTTATTATCTGAGTCGCATCCCGGACAATTATGCAAAACCTCGTGGACAAAAACATCGCAATCGATGCAGAAATCATTCATGCACTCTTCACAACGATACCTGGAACTAGTTACATACTCTTTCCGCCTCTTATCCTCTTCTTTTATATCGCTCAGACTCACGGGCGGCGGAAACTGCGATCGACAGGTGAAACAAGACTGCGAGTCATACGACTCCGCAACGGGCAGTTCTAAAAACAGCTTGAGCGGAAAGAGATGATGATAAGATCTTGCAAGATGTGTAGATAGAATGAGCATGAGATTGCAGCATGGGCACACCGTTGGCAGTCTGCATACTTTACTTTTGCAGTTGGGACAGAGGTATCCTCCGTACACAAGTTTTGAGTGACATGAGCAGAAAGTTGGTTGTGTTTCTGATATGCGGGACGGGAACCCCATTTTCACCAAAGTGAACCCTTTTCCTTGTTCCTTGACGGATTTAGTCACTGCCAGTGGTGTTACTGTATCCATCAGTAGCTCTTTGAAATGCTGTTCATTAAGAATGACACCATACGATGAGGTATCTCCGTAGTTTGTCTTTGCACAAACTTCTTTACAGATAGCCACCTGGGCTGATAGTCCAATTACACGAACTCGTACTTTCTCCTTGACCAATGCAGATATAGTTTTATGGATATCGGAAGGATCTGAGGTGAAGAGCGAGCCAAATATTACAACCACCTCTCTCGTGCAATGAGCAGCTACATGAACCAGCAGACCTCTGCACATTTCCAGAGCATTTTGCAAGGACGGATCGCCTGAAGGATCAGTTCTACGTAGACTTTTAAGTGATTCTATATGATCGTGCGGGTTACCGCTAACCTCACTAACCAAATGGGCTAGGCCGTTACGCATGATTACTATTCCCAGCTGGGAAATGGGGTTTTGATCGAAAAACTCATTGACAAATTCGATGGCGTAATTTATACTGAGAGCGATTCTCGTTGGCCGAAGATCTTTTTCAAGCATAACTTGTGAAAAATCAATCACCAAAACTATTGTTCGGATAATTCCTCTTTGGAAAGGAGTTACATCTTTCAGCATCCGTTTTTTACGAGCCTCCACAAGTCCGCTAACAATTCCTTCAAGCGATCCAGCTTCGTCTTCTTGTACTACATCCCAACTGCGATGATACTCGTCTTCCCAAGAGTAACCACCGCTAGCACCTTTCAAAGAGTCTGGAGCCCTCTTGCGCGTCCGAGGAGTTTTTCTCCTCTTGGTGGTTTCCTCCTTTCCAGAGGAGAGATATTCTTCGTCAGAGTCCATTGTGGTGTGCGGGTGGATAAGGCGACTTAGCGTAAGCTTAGGAGGTTTGAAAACATTAGAGACAGTTACGTTTCAAAGACGAAAAGGAGAATGTTGCGTTTCAGCGAGTTTGCCTGTACAACTTATTTAAGTAAGATGATTAGTCTCAAACGACTCTCAAAGATACCAAATGCCTCAATGGACTCATTTCGCACTCGCATTTTGAGTGCGAGTCATTGCGACTTTGTCTCTTTATCGGCGAGGTACGGTGCAATAAAAAAAATCGTAAGCGGAGGCTACAGTTGATGAGAAAGCATCTTTTTCTCTCTTTTCGTTTAGTCCTACACTTTGTGCAGACACGGTAAATTTACTTTGACAATCCTCCAAATGTTGAGCCTACGGGGTAATTTGTAGAAGCTGGGTTGAAAATGGCTTATGAAATGAGAGCCTCCATCAACAAAACACCAGCCTAGAAAGCACAGATACGCCGTCGCTCCTCTTCTTGGTTCTACCAAACGAGACTATCAGCTGCACGAGAGAGACCAAAACCGTTCCGGGAAAGAAGAACGCAAATAAATCTCTCATGCTTCTTATAATTTTTTTTTGTCAGCAGCATCTTCTTTCAGATGACCCCGATTTATCGAATGCATCATATACTGCAAACTCTAGAGCATGCGAATGTACTCGAAAAATTCCAACTATCCCCCTCGCACATGTGTACTGCTGATGCGAAATTAGCCAGACTAAAAGACGGCATGAATTAATCTCCCAATCACTGATCCGTGACACTTTTCTCAGTCACCATAGTGACAACAACGAGGAATGAGGTGAGCATATCTCCTGATCGGAAGGCCTATCTGTCGTGGGCAAAGAGAAAAGACGGGGGTGAAAGTGTCTTGGTTAACTTTCTATCTCGTTATTCATCTCCTCTGTTTCGTGATTCAACCTGAAAATGTACCAATAGACTTTCAGCATTCAAAGTCTGGCCTGATCCTTCGTTGGTCTTTCAATGATCCATCCAGATTAGATTCGAGAAAGAACCACGTCTGGCTCGCCTGCTGCTCCAGCCTGCTGCTCCAAGAACAGATAGGTACCCCGGTGAGGAAAAGAAGGAGACTAGGCGAATTCTGCTTTGTTTGATCTGCTTTGTAGGTTCTGCTATGTAATCGACATTTTAATTCGAAGACTCATTCTTCCATACTCCTCGTCGCAACCAGACATTATCTACCATATTTTAGTCAGGCTAGACATCTTGAGCCCATTGGGCTGACTTTATGACAGCCACTAACGTCATCTATACTGCATGCGCAGGATCTGGCATAAATCACAAAATTTATTTGAACTCGCTTGAATGGATCTAACCCGGGAGGCTTTTTTCGATTAAAAGCCTCTTCCTCTATGAAATCATTTGAGCTTCCTGCAGATTATTGGCAACAGTGATTTGAGGTCAAGCGAAACCCCTTCTTTGAAGTACACTGGATATATTTTCACATCTATAGATCTATACATGAAATCCTGCTGTTAATGCTGAACGTTATACGAGTTTTGCGATCACCGTCCCATCCGATGACCCCGATAAATAATATGTTGCAACTCCCCCTAAACAACATCCCTCCCCATTGCTAAACTCGCCAACAAATAAAGATTTAGAAACGTAATCAATCCCCATATAAGCACAGCACACCAAGTTACAATTGGCCCATTACTCATATCTTTGTAATGCACCTCGCGAGGAGACTCGCGTGAGAAGTCCTGCATCGCGATTCCGTCATCCTCAAATATCTCTACCCTCATAATACTTTTGCTACAGGTAAAGTAAATCAAAGGAGCGGAAACAAAAGGGAGCAAAAGAGACAAGATCACTTGGGACGCATTCAAAACAGAAGACAGACCACCGCTACCGCTAAAAATAACCAGTATCAGACAGGGTGCGATAGCCACGGCACGAGTCAGCAGCCTTCTCACAGCCGGGGAAATGGTCCAGCGCAGAAAACCTTCACTCACCATTTGACCTGCTAATGTACATACGACCCCTGCGCTTTGTCCTGAAAACAAAAGGGCCAACGCAAAGACAACTCCGGCCGGTTTAGACAAGTACTCACACAGCATGTTGTAAATACTGAACAAATCGGCTGACCCATCCTTTGTGTAAAGGGTGGCTCCTGCAACTATCAAAATGGCTGCATTGACGAAAAAGGCTACGGTAAAGAGCGAAACAACCAGTTCCACCAAAGTATAAGCCATAGAATCATTGATGGCATCCAAAGAAGGTTTGTAAATTGCGTCTTCTCCCTCCGGGACAAAGTTGCCGTTCTTGATGTCATACTCACGTAATCGGGGCTGAACCAGTCCTGACCCCAAATACAACGAGTGAGGCATAATGGTGGCACCAAAAATTGCCATAGTCAAGTAGAGTCCATTGCCTGAAATGATTTCTCTTGACGGAACAAATCCGGCAAACACTTCTTTGGCATCTGCGTATGGAGCCACATTAATCAACTCTACACCAAAACATACAACTGTAGCTATAACCAGCACACTTACAAAACCTTCAAACACGCGAATTACAAAAAGGGGACCCTCAGGACGGTATGCTAATAGAACAACCAAAACATCAACCACTGTCAAGATTACACCAACAATAAGAGGAAGCCCAAACAAAATATTCAACGCTATGGCGGTACCGACGACCTCTGCCAAGTCGGTCGCTATAATGGCGATTTCTGCCAGTATGTATAGCACCACGTTAAGCTTAGAAGGAAGGTTTTCCCTGCAGTTTTGAGCGAGATCCAGACCTGTGACTGATCCCAGTTTCGCACACAAAGCTTGCAAGAACGCAGCAAGCACGTTAGAAAGAAAGACAGAGCACAGAAGCTTGTATTTGAGTGACGAACCGGCTGCCACAGCTGTTGAGTAATTCCCCGGGTCCATATACGCGACGGAAACCATAAGACCTGGGCCGACGTAGTGAGAATATTTCTTTAGCACGGAGAAGCTTCGCTGCAAGCAGCTTCGCTGCTTTGGCTCCTCTTTCTTGGGTTGTACATGTTCCGACAGAAGATTACGGAGGTCGTCCTCCTTACCGTAGTTCATACTCGGGCGTGTGGACATCCGCACATCTTGGCAGTTTGAGGTTAAGAGAGAAAATATGGTGAAATAATGGTTTAGGTTGTTGTTTTGGAAAAGGAGTTATGAACGTCTTTTCTTGAGGTAAGATAGTCGAGCTTGGGTGTAGAAGATTTGGTGTAGATGGTGTGGCGTAGAAGATTTGGCGTAGTATATTTGATGGCTGGAGATATCGGCCAATGTGCTTTGCATTTTGAGACTGGACTTTGAGTTTTTTATTTCCCAGGGTTGACACAGGTCCGGGTGATTCACCTGGAGCTTTGATTTCACAGGTCATTTATCGCAAAAATAAGAAAAGGAATAAAGCCAGTGCAAATCATTATGAATTTATTCAGTCAATTGTACTGGCTTGCGTGCTTCTTGTGCTTTCCTTGAAATCGCTTAACGGTTGCCTTCTTAAAGCACGGAAAGTTGTGTACCTACCACGTCTGACAGCTGCCATTTCCTCCTTTACGGATGCTAAACTCTGGAGCTCAACAGAGTCTAGCTTGCATATATCACCGTCACATCATTCTTAAAAGTGCACGTCGCCTCCTTTCATACCGGGCTTGGTTTGATTGATATTGGTTGCAAGCATAAAGCGTTTTCCACTCTGTCTCTCTTCTGTTATTACCATCACAAGGTCTTTCCATTGCTACTTTGGGCTCCTCTTTGAACGGTTCTCAGTAGTATAAATTTACCAGTATGTCTCTATAGTGCCCCGGTATGCAATGACACCAGCAAGGGATTCGGCTTTTGGGGCGGTCATGCTGCGACCCTTAACGCATAGTTTTTGAGAATCTCTTATTTCTGTCCGAGTCTTCCACTGACACATGCTAGTGTCCCAGATACATCCTAGTAGTCCCAGATACTTTCACAATGGACGAGTCGCTGTAATCCTCAACAACCAAGGAATATAAAGTCATAAGCAGCTCTCTCGTCTCTCATCCACGAAACCTTGTTGATAACTTGGTGGGTCACCGTTTCTCGCGGGTATTTTTGAAGCTACATAAAGATGTGCAGCTGCAAACCTATTCGATAATGGCTGATCGGTGAAGAGTTGGAGGCATTTTGAGGCGAAAGATGTTACATTCTTTTTTGAATGGATTCAACAACAGAAAGCACATGTAAAACAAGAGCTGCTTAGTAATTTTTCCAAGACAAAACTGGCTTGCCGTCTGGCAGGCTGAGGCCGTTTGCACAAGGGCTGCTGCAGTAGGGGTCACCTTGAGGAATATTTCTCAAGCTCAAATTTATTCGCCCTTAGGTTTCTACGAATTGATCTCTAGCAGCGATGAGAATCGATAGTATAAGGACAATAATATAAGCACTTCATCTCATCGCGCTTCAAGTACAAGAATTATATATATATATATACCGACCTCCTTAAACCTCACACCACACGATAATTTTTCATGGTCTGGCCATTTGGTAAATCCGACTCCAACACCCAGGAGGTTGCTGTGAAAGACGACAAGACCGTACAACAGGACCTCGGGTTTGACCCGACACAGCTGACAAATTTTTTGTCGGTTGATACGGCAAAGCTGCATCCTTTGGCGGGACTCGATAAAGAGATTGAATTCTTAGACTTGGAAGATGAGCAGCTCGCCAGCATGGAGGGTTCCCAGGGAATCATTCCCTCGCGTGGCTGGACAGATGATTTGTGTTACGGAACAGGTGCCGTTTACTTGTTAGGGCTCGGTATAGGTGGATTACAAGGGTTCTCAAGCGGGTTGCAAAATCTCCCACAGGGCGAAAATGTTGCCAACAAACTAAAAATCAACACAATTTTGAATCATGTCACCAAAAGGGGTCCGTTCATGGGTAATTCTGCAGGTGTTTTGGCGCTCACTTATAATTTGATCAACTCTTCGATCGATGGTTTGAGAGGTAAGCACGACTCTTTGAATTCTATAGCTTCTGGAGCACTCGCTGGTGCTCTTTTCAAGAGTAGTAAAGGTTTACGGCCTATGGGTATCGCCTCAGGTTTGATGGGATTGACAGCTGCAGCCTGGTGCGGTCTTAAGGCTGTTCTTTCTTAATGTGTATATAGATGTTATGCAGTTTTGACTCGTTTTGATGGGAGGATTTGTTCTGTTTGTGACATTTTCCGGTTATTGTCCTTCTCCCGTATATTGTCATTCTCCGGAATCTGATCGATCTTGGCTTTTATTTCAGCCTCATTGATCTCTTTCTCGCTCCTCAAACCCTCATCATCTATACTCTCAACCACCCTCATCAAATCGTCATGCTCCTTTGTCTGGCAAACCATCGCGTAAATCTTTTTCTCTGCAGGTGGAATCATTCTCGTCAGGCAGTACTTTGAGTTACCCTTCCAGTTGTCATACTCGTGAGCAATCCTCATAAACTCCTTTACAAGCTGCCCCCATTTCAAAGGCTTGTGTTCGAAACATGTCTGATTGATCTCCGCTGCTGACGCAACCATACAACCTACATCCTCACCATACTCTGCTTGAATGGCTTTAAAATCATCGTGACTCTTTATTCCACCATTGACAATGAAGCTAACACCCCGTTCCCGGCATTTTTCTACAATTAAATGCAAGTACTCTCGTATCGGTACCTCTCTGTTTCTCATCTCCTTGGTTCTACAGTGTAAAGTCAGATTGGCAATCCCGGTCTTCAAGAGACGATCGACAAGCGCTAAAGTATCATTTCTTTCTGGCAAAAGTCGTATTTTCACACTTATGGGTTTATTATGCGGCGCCCCCACCTCCCCCACCAACCGCTTGAGGATATCTTCTAGAAGCTCCGGGGTTGACAGCAAAGCTGCACCCATTCCGCTATGGACTGAGAAGTGCTTAGGACACCCTGCGTTGATATCTATCCCGTCAACATCGTTAATTACCACTTTTGCCGCTTGTACTGCCAGATCAGCATTAGCCGTACCCATCTGAAATATCAGCCTCTTTGCTTCGAGCGCTCTTGCCGTTCTAAACACAAGATTGGTCACACCGGGGACTTTTGTGTTGCCTGTCCTTGCGAGAAAATCAATCGTACCTAGCTTGTTATTCTCCACCCTATCACATTGTAAAATTTTCTTGTCTATAATCTCCGGACCCCACACAAGATCAGCACCATATTTGAGAGCCAGCAAGCGGGTAGGAAGCTCTCCTATGCGAACCATGGGAGCTAGAACTAGTTTACCTGTGAAGTCCATCGATGGTTTAATATTTTTTTTTTTTTCTTTTTTCACACAAAAGTTCCATATTGTTTAAATGATCTAAATAACCTATACCATGTACTTCTTAATAGGTACATTTCAACCGATTTAAATTCCAGGCTCGTACGTCTGTAACATGTCAGCCAGAAAATTGCTTCTTGGGCTCCTCCAACCTTGGAAAATTATGCTTGGTTTGATTTGTATTGCATGTTGTCCGTTTCATTCTCTTAGGTTCAATTTGAATTAGTCGGCTTCTCTCAAAAACCTCTCCAAGCGATGACTGATCATATGTTTGGTCTCTTGTGTAATCCACACAGTCCAAACACGATCAGAGAGTGATCTAGGGATCACATCTCCATATCGTCGTTTGGTTATAGCAAAGGGGGTTGAGGCATGTTGTAGCTTAAAAGTGTCTGTATCCTGTGGTTGTTTCCATGGCCCATTAGTTTTAAATTGAGCTGCTGTCTGGGCCCGTGCCTGGAAAGATCATTCCAGAAGACCCGAACCACTGGATAACCATTGATCACACGTGAGAGTGATTCATCACGCTGCATACATAGCGCACATTTCTTATTACCCGCGAAAGGCTTTTCTATTGTTTTGTGATCAAGTTAGGATGAAACTTTTTGTGGTATAATCCCATGCAAAAAAAGGTCTAGGCCCCCAACAGTCCTGGGAACTCTTTGTGTACCATTGACAGTTTCCACCATAATTTACCCCAATTTTCTGAATGTGGTTTTAGTGCCTTAGCCCATTGAGGTATACTTCAGCTCGTGGTTTTGCTCAAACGTACCTGGCTATAATAGGTACTCTTCCCGGAGTGGCGTCCTTGGAAAGTCCACATTCATCTTTCTCGTCTGATCTTGAGGCACGAGGCTTTTGTGTTTAACCATCTGTTTGAGGTGAAATAAGCCTCAGTACGTTGAGGTTCTCAAGAGCTCAGGTAGACAAATCAAAATGTTTTTTTATCTCCAAAAATCTATGACGAATTTACCAAAGTGGGCAAAGCTAACTGATAATTTCAACTCACCTCGAGCCCGGTTTATGGTAGAGCAGAAGCACCCGAGCAGTATGAGGACATCATCTGCATGATTTAATAGAAAGAAAGGATACTTTGCCTTAAAAAAGCATTTTTTGATGACACAAGTCCTCTGTTAAGGTTTTCAATCACACACTTACAGTACTAAATCATGCAGAACAAAAATCCGTTCTTATCATGCATGGGATATAATACTTCTCCTATGCGTTTTATGCAGGTAATGCATGCGGCTTCGGTGCGTAATAGAAGAACGCAAAGAACCATAGGAGCTTGAGAAAGCCTTTATCAGTAATTTTAGTGGAAATTTTTATCTAAAAATAGCCAAAAATGATACGATTGCATCGTTTCAAAGATCCTTCTAAACATCTTATCTATCTACCCATGATCAGCTCCTTCGATGAACGGCTAATCGCAAGGACCCAGCTCCAGAATTACGTCAATTGTATTACATACACCAACAAAAAATGTTGGATTTTTCTCAGCCCGGGTAACGGCCTGTTGGGCCTACAATACGCGGTTATTACACGACCTGCATTTTGGATAAAATAGTTGGGTTATCTTTCTACTCAAACGGTGAATTGTTGTAAAAAAATTTAACACAATTGGACTGTTTGTGAGTATTAAGAGAACAGTGGACTTTCATAGATTGGATTGACCCAACTGTTCCATGCAACGACTTTTGGCTAACATCAGCAGGCCAATTTTACAACAACAAAGACATTTACATTTAAAGAGAGCTATGAATTTTATAGGTTTAAACACCGTTGAAAGAGCGGAGCCAGGCCCATTGAGGGATTTTGTTGCTTCTCACAAGGGACACACTGTTATTTCCAAGATTTTGATCGCCAACAACGGTATTGCAGCCGTTAAAGAGATTCGCTCTGTACGGAAATGGGCTTATGAGACTTTTGGCAACGAGCGTGCTATTCAATTCGTTGCAATGGCTACCCCTGAAGACTTGGAAGCTAACGCCGAGTATATCCGGATGGCAGACGAGTACGTGGAAGTACCAGGAGGAACCAACAATAACAATTACGCTAATGTGGATTTAATTGTGGAACTCGCTGAGAGAACAGACTCGCATGCTGTTTGGGCCGGGTGGGGGCATGCCAGTGAAAACCCACTTCTTCCTGAGATGTTGGCGGATTCTCCTAAAAAAATCGTATTTATTGGTCCTCCTGGATCAGCTATGCGTTCTTTGGGAGACAAGATCAGTTCCACCATTGTCGCACAGCATGCGGCAGTGCCGTGTATCCCGTGGTCCGGAACCGGGGTCAAGGATGTGTCGATAAACGAAGAAACCGGAATTGTTTCAGTAGACGAAAAGACTTATGCTCGCGGGTGCTGCGCATCGGCAGAAGAAGGTTTGGCGAAGGCTCGTGAGATTGGTTTCCCCGTTATGGTGAAGGCCAGTGAAGGTGGTGGTGGTAAAGGTATTCGTAAAGTTGACCGTGAAGAAGACTTTGTTGCGTTATACCACCAGGCAGAGTCTGAGATCCCTGGTTCCCCTATATTTGTCATGCAGCTTGCCGGATCAGCTCGTCATTTGGAAGTACAACTGTTGGCAGATCAGTACGGAACCAACATTTCGCTTTTTGGAAGAGACTGCTCTGTGCAGCGTCGTCACCAAAAGATCATCGAAGAAGCTCCTGTAACCGTTGCCCGCCCAGAAACGTTCCGCAAGATGGAGGACGCTGCTGTGAGACTCGGTCGTCTTGTCGGGTACGTAAGTGCTGGAACCGTGGAGTACCTCTACTCGCACGCAGACGACAAATTTTACTTTTTGGAACTCAACCCAAGATTGCAGGTTGAGCATCCAACTACAGAGATGGTTACAGGTGTCAATCTACCGTCTGCTCAATTGCAAATTGCAATGGGTATCCCCATGCACATGATTCGCGATATTCGGGTTTACTATGGAATGGATCCTCATACCACGACCCCTATTGATTTTGAGTTCACCTCTGAGACGGCTAAATCAGCTCAAAGACGTCCTGTGCCAAAGGGACACTGCACTGCGTGCCGTATCACTTCAGAAGACCCTGGTGAAGGGTTCAAGCCGAGTGGTGGGTCGTTGCACGAGCTGAATTTCAGATCGTCAGGAAATGTGTGGGGTTATTTCAGTGTTGGTAAAGGCTCCTCCATCCACTCTTTTGCCGACTCGCAGTTTGGTCACATTTTCGCATTTGGCGAAAACAGACAACAGTCTCGTAAACATATGGTTGTTGCTCTGAAGGAACTCTCCATCAGAGGAGATTTCCGCACTACTGTAGAGTACTTGATCAAGCTTTTGGAAACTCCAGATTTCGAGGATAACGTGTTCACTACCGGTTGGTTGGACGAGCTGATCACAAAGAAGCTCACCGTAGAAAGACCAGACTCAACGGTTGCCGTTCTATGTGGTGCTGCTACTCGCGCTCACATTGCAAGTACCAACTCTCGCTCCAACTACATTGCCAATTTGGAGAGAGGCCAAGTGCTTGGTTCAGATGCCCTTCAAACTGTGTTCCCAGTTGAGTTTATATACGAAGGCTTGAGGTACCGTTTCACTGCTGCACAAGCTGCTCTCAACACCTATTGGCTGTTTGTGAACGGCACGCGGACTCAGGTCAATGTGCGTTCGCTCACTGATGGCGGTTTGCTTGTTTCTGTTGGTGGAAAGTCCCATTCCGTCTACTGGAAAGAGGAAGTTGGCGGATCCACTCGTTTGAGTATTGACGGTAAAACGTGTTTGTTAGAAAGTGAGAGAGATCCTACCCAGCTGCGTACTCCTTCTCCTGGTAAGCTGGTCAAGTACCTTGTTGAGAGTGGTGATCACATTTCTGCTGGACAGTGTTTTGCAGAAGTTGAGGTTATGAAAATGTGCATGCCTCTTCTCGCCGAGGAAGACGGAACGGTGCAGTTGATGAAGCAGCCTGGTGCTACTTTGAGCGCTGGTGATATGCTTGCCGTTTTGGCGTTAGACGACCCGTCTCGTGTGAAGCACGCTAAGCCTTTTGAAGGCGTGCTTCCAGAGATGGGATCAGCCACTGCTGCGGGGACTAAACCGATTCACCGTTTCACTCAACTGTTGGCCGTTTTGAAGTGTATTCTTGGAGGTTACGATAACCAAGTGGTTATGCGTACCACTTTAAAGCAGTTGATTCA
Organism: Citeromyces hawaiiensis; assembly: GCA_030567395.1. NCBI lineage: Eukaryota > Fungi > Ascomycota > Pichiomycetes > Pichiales > Pichiaceae > Citeromyces > Citeromyces hawaiiensis. Next base: position 18,601 of record JAJLSF010000317.1, read on the forward strand.
GGTTTTGCAAGATCCTGAGCTTCCCTTTAGCGAATGGCACCAGTGCATTTCTGCTCTTCATTCGCGGCTGCCGTTGGACTTGGACAAGAATTTGAACGAGGTTATTGGCAAGAAATGGCACAGCTTCCCATCCAAGCGTATTCTGAGCCTTCTTTCAGGTGCTCCCGAGGTGGCTGCTCCTTTGCGCGATATTGCACAGCGTTACGAAGGCGGTCTTGAAGCTCATTCCCATCGTGTAATCGGGGATCTTTTGGAAGAGTATTATGCCACTGAGTCGCTTTTTGCCGGCGAAAATGTTCGCGAAGACGAAGTGTTGCTCGACTTGCGTGATTCAAACAAGGACTCGCTTGAAAAAGTTGTGGACGTTGCCCTTTCACACTCAAGAGTTGGAGCTAAAAGCTCTTTGATTTCAGCTATTCTCGACGAACCCCTTGACATTGGTCTGCTGAAGAAACAGCTTTCACACCTGGTGGAGCTGGATCAACTGAGAGGAAGCGCCAAGGTGGCATTGAAGGCTCGTGAAATCCTTATCCAGTGTGCTTTGCCATCCGCAAAGGAGAGATCCGACCAACTGGAACACATCTTGAAGAGCTCTGTTTCTGTTGCCGGAACCCCATACGGCGAGTCTTTCAAGAAACAGCCGGACTTGGAAGAGTTGCGTGACGTTGTTGATTCCAACTACACCGTTTTCGACGTTTTGACCCAGTTCCTTGTTCATCCCGATCCGTATGTTGCTGCAGCTGCTGCAGAAGTGTACATCCGCCGTGCTTACCGTGCATACTCTGTGGCCGGTGTAGTGCATCACGGCGGAGCTGTGGTTGAGTGGATCTTCCAGCTGCCCGCACTGTCGACCGCTTCTTACAATGCGGTTCCCCAGAGCCAGGGCCGTCCTATGGAAAGAGCAGCTTCTGTTTCTGACTTGACATTTATGATTTCCAAGAGCGATACTCAGCCCCTAAGGCGCGGTGTCATTGTAGCTGCTTCTCATCTGGACGGACTTGACGACGCCATTGAGTCTGCGTGTGACGTGCTTGGTACTTCTGAAGCGCTAAACGTTGTCAACATTTTTGTTCCAAACGCAGATGAGGAAGATCTAAAGAAAGCTATTCAAGGCCAAAAACGTAGACTGGAAGCTTCTGGTGTAAGAAGAATCTCTATGGTTGTCGGTGACACCGCTGGAGCTTACCCACGTTACTACACCTACAAAACCCCAGACTTTGCTGAGGATCGTGCTATCCGTCACGTGGAACCGGCTCTTGCGTTCCAGCTCGAGCTGGGAAGACTGTCCAACTTCAACATTACTCCTGTGCCGTCTAGCAACAGGAATATCCATTTATACGAGGCTGTGGCCAAGTCCGGCACCGGTACCGGTCCCGACAGACGTCTGTTTGCAAGGGGTATTATCCGGACTGGAAGAATTCGTTCCGATATTTCTACTCCGGAGTACCTCACTTCTGAGGCCAACCGTCTTGTGAGCGATACTTTGGATGCTCTGGAGGTGAACGGAACCGGCGCAACTGACTTGAACCATATTTTTATCCACTTTAGTGCTGTTTTCAACGTGACGCCAGAGGATGTGGAAGCTGCCTTTGGTGGGTTCTTGGAACGGTTCGGAAGAAGATTGTGGCGTCTTAGAGTCACAGGAGCGGAAATTAGAATTATGTGCACCGACAAGGAAACTGGAGTTCCATTCCCTCTGAGAGCTATGATTAACAACGTTTCCGGATATGTGGTCAAGACTGAGATGTACGCCGAGACACGTAACTCTTCTGGCGAGTGGGTTTTCAAATCCCTGGGAAATGGGCCTACTGGTGCCATGCACCTTCGTCCTATTGCCACCCCGTACCCAACCCGCGAGTGGCTTCAGCCAAAACGTTACAAGGCTCATCTCATGGGCACTACGTATGTGTACGACTTCCCGGAGCTTTTCCGCCAGGCGATTTTGCATCGCTGGACCAATCCTCCTGCTGATTTCTTTGTGGCGAAGGAACTGATTGACGATCCCTACGATCCATCAGGTCTGGCTGAAGTGGAAAGAGAGCCCGGTGCTAACTCGATTGGAATGGTGGCATTCCTGGTGGTTGCCAAAACCCCAGAGTACCCACGCGGACGTAAGTTTGTCATTGTGGCCAACGATATCACTTTTAAGATTGGTTCCTTCGGCCCACAGGAAGATGCCTTTTTTGAAAAGGCCACAAGATTGGCGCGCACCATGGGGATTCCACGTCTGTACCTCTCTGCCAACTCGGGAGCGCGTCTTGGAGTTGCAGACGAGCTTGTGCCTCTTCTCAAGGTTGCGTGGAACGACGAACTTGACCCAACTCAAGGGTTCCAATACTTGTACCTCGATCCGGAAGATATGGAGATGCTTTCCAAATCCGGAAAGATGGGCTCAGTTATTACTGAGCGCCTTGTCGAGAATGGGTCAGAGCGTTTCCGTATCACCACTGTGATTGGATCAGAAGAGGGTCTCGGAGTTGAGTGTCTACGTGGATCCGGTCTTATTGCTGGTGCCACAGCCCGTGCCTACAACGATATTTTCACCGCCACACTGGTTACTTGCCGGTCGGTTGGAATCGGAGCATACCTTGTTCGTTTGGGACAACGGTGTGTTCAAGTAGAGGGACAGCCCATCATCTTGACCGGTGCTCCTGCCATCAACAAATTGCTGGGTCGTGAAGTGTACTCGTCCAATTTGCAGCTTGGAGGCACCCAGATCATGTACAAGAACGGTGTGTCTCACCTGACAGCTTCCGATGACCTTGCCGGTGTTGAGAAGCTTGTTGAATGGATGAGTTACATTCCAGCCAAACGCGGTGTCCCAATCCCCATCATCGAAGCTAAGGATTCATGGGACAGAGACGTGGAAGTGTACCCGTCACGTGATGCTACTTTTGATGTGCGCAGCTTGATCAACGGGCCAGCCGGTCTGTTTGATTCCGGCTCCTTTATGGAGACTTTGGGCGGCTGGGCTCGCGGTGTTGTAGTAGGACGTGCCCGTCTTGGCGGTGTGCCCATTGGTGTGATTGCTGTTGAGACCAGAATGGTGGAGAATAGAGTTCCTGCCGATCCGGCTAATCCTGACTCGACCGAAGCTTTGATTCAAGAAGCTGGCCAAGTTTGGTACCCGAACTCAGCTTTCAAGACAGCACAGGCCATTCGTGATTTCAACCACGGTGAAGAACTGCCGCTGATGATCCTCGCCAACTGGCGTGGGTTCTCAGGTGGACAGCGCGACATGTACAACGAAGTGCTCAAGTATGGGTCTTTCATTGTGGAGCAGCTCATCCAATTCAAGCAACCGGTTTTCGTCTATATTCCTCCCCTTGGAGAATTGCGTGGTGGTTCTTGGGTCGTTGTGGACCCATCCATCAATCCGGACGTTATGGAAATGTACGCTGATAAAGACTCGCGTGCCGGTGTTTTGGAACCGGAAGGAATGGTTGGAATCAAATTCCGTCGCGATAAATTACTCGCCACAATGAACAGACTCGACCCCGAGTGCGCCAAACTCAGCAAGGAACTCGCTTCTGTCTCCGCTGAAGCTCATGCAAAGACTTCGGCTCTTTTGGAGCAACGCCAAAAACTGCTATTGCCCGTGTACGCCCAGATCTCGGTTCAGTTTGCAGACCTGCACGATAAACCAGGCAGAATGGTGGCAAAGGGAGTCATCCGCAAGGAGCTCACTCTTAAGGAGGCCAGAAGATTCTTTTACTGGCGTCTGCGTAGAAGACTCGACGAAGAGTACCTTTTACGTCGTGTTGCTGCTGTGTTGCCTCATGCTTCTCGTCTTGAGATGAACGCCAGACTGTCAGCTTGGCTACCAACTCAGCTAGATGCTGACGACGATAGACAGGTGGCTGAATGGATGGGGGCTAATCGGTCCACCCTGGAGTCAAACGTGCGCCAGCTCAAATCAGAAGCGGCAAAGCATACTCTGGCTAGACTTGTCAAACAAGATCCACAGGCGGCTGCAGAGGGTCTCAAGGAGATTCTTTCGCTGTTGTCACAGGAAGATAGAGAAAGGTTTTCTTTATAAATTGATATAATGTATTTTTTGTTATAAACGAACAGCGTGCGAAGCGAGTTGTGAGTTTTTTGTTTCCTTTTAGGTCTGACAGCCCTGGCAGCCTAGACTTACTGAATTTGTGTCCAAATATTAGTGAAACAGAAATCGTTCTTGGGCTGAAGCGGCCAAAACTCAGTTGATCCCTAAAATTAATGCCAATCCGATAAGGAAAACGCCTCTATCATGAGTTTAAGTGATTGCTGCTAGCCTTGTGGACTCTCAGCTTACATATAACAGAGAAACCTGAATCTTGTCTCCAGACCCTACGATGTTCCAGAATATCATTTTCTCAGAAAATGCATTCGGGCAGCATGATCGTTCATGATCCTTTTTGAAAGCGATGAATGACAAATAGAAGATTCAATTAAGGTATAGCCCTAGCTCCGTTGTGGATCTTGTTCGATCATAAGAAGGTGTATGGACATGAATAAACAAGTAGGTAAATAATCGTAGTTGGACGAAGAGAATGTTGCAGACCGAGGCCAATGAAAGCCTTAGCAGAATGATTTGCCCCATCTGACTGAAACTTTTATTTTCCCCTTAAACAGAGCCCTTCAAAAACGAGATTCATGGTATTTCCTTTTAATTGAAGTTGTGAAGGAATGTGAACGAGGATATTGGAGCTTCAAGGAAGGGAAGGATGATTACAAGTGTACACGGGTTTAAATAGGAAGTTCTCAATATGAGATAATGCCCAGGTGGATGCGTATTAACTGACCGCTTTCTCAGCTTATTATCTTAATCGTCAATATTCATAACATATGCTTGTCCAGATGGCCCTGCGAGATGTCTCTCGAGCCAATGCAATTGGCGATCTATTGTGCTTGTCAGCATCTTCAAGAAGAGAACCGATGGGGGGCCGTATCTTCGGCCTTCTTACCCTTTTTTTACGGTTCTTATGGAGTGATGCAGATGAAAATAAAATGAGTATATGAAAAGGCCATGTTTAATAAGTTTTTTCGGCACTAGGGTATACTCGGATTCACTTGATGGGATACAGGATATGCACGCTCCATATTGTGATGTAAAGGATAAATATACACGTTCATGCACGGAAGACGGATTAACTTCATCTAGAACGTTTGTTCTAACAATGTTTCCACGACCTGTGTTTTAGTCAAGAAATAAATCCACATCTAGTGCGCCGTTTAGCATGAGTCTATCGCTGTGGGCAAATTTCCTGATGATTTTCATCTCTGACATTGCTGCTCCAATTCATGCGATAGATGCATCCTCTTTTTATCACCCTTTGTATTTATTGAAGAACCCCTATCGCTCCATAAGGACCTTTATACACTCAAAATGTGATACTCTATAAGGACCTTCATATACTCAGAATGTGGTAATAATGCTTCAGCGAGATTGTCAGTCGGAAGGCTCCTGCTGCTTCGCCAGACAATAGTGGGAATTACACAATGCTTCTTCACTTGAAACCACGTAAGTCTCGAAAAAGACCAGCAATGAAGCGAGCAAAAGTGCCCAATCTACTGTCACATCAGGTAATAATCTCCTATAATTTTCAATTAATGTATTCTATTTCAATTAATGTATTCTGGGCTTGTGCATGAGCGTGCATACCGTTGCATAAAAACTGGGGCGGTCAAATTTCATATACAGGGTCATGGGTGACGCGGGGTCACAAGGGTCTCAGTTGGCAAAGACTTATGACCTGGTCTGATTGAACGCTCCAAAAAAATATCGCAAGTCCGGTGACTTATTGCTAGAGTTGCAGAAAGTAGGTGCTGGTTGGAAACCAGTTACATGCAAGAAACCCAGGGGACCAAAATAATATCACATCGATGTAAGCGCTCAAGATTCCCCCTCAGAACTACACAGCTGGGCTGCTCCATAAACCCATCAAGAGAACAAAAAAGAGATTTCATTCTGCAGATTACAAATTGTCCCCTTAGACTGTGCATGAGCACCACAAAAACCACCCAAGCCCTCCTAAATGCAATGAGGCTGCTACAGCTGATATGTATTCTTCTAGTCATACCCACAGCGTTGTGCGACAACTATATCGTACGCCTGAAAAAGCCACACACCACCTCAACGCTGCTGAGAAACCTCAATGGTCGGTTGAAAGACCGGGTCAAGAGCAAGTTCTCATTCGGCAGCTTTGAAGGATTCGTAGCTGACTTTGACTCTGATTGGGTGAGAATGCTGAGGAAAAACCGATTGGTGCGTATCATAATCACAAGAGTCTAACAATCAGATCGCCGATGTTTCTCCCGATGTTCCTGTTACAGCCTTTGACATCAAAGTGCAAAGCGGAGCCCCAAACCATTTGAGCAGAATATCTCACACGCTGCCCCTGCACGAAATCCAGGAGCGGGAATTTTACTATGAGGACCAGCACCAGGGTCAGAAGGTGAACGCCTATGTGCTGGACTCGGGTGTTGAGGTGAGCCATCCGGAGTTTGAAGGCCGAGCATCTCACGGCAAGGATTTTACATGTACCGGATTGGGTGACACCAGTGGCCATGGAACGCATGTTGCTGGAGTTATAGGGTCCAGAACGTTTGGAGTTGCGAAAAAAATCAACATTATCAGCGTCAAGTGCTTGGATGAAACAGGTTCCGGGTCTCTTAGCTCATTGCTTTCTGCCATAGAGTACTCTGTCAAGCATATGATTGCCAGCAACGTTCCTGGCGTGGCGAATTTATCTTTGGGATCACTTCGAAACGTTGTTTTGAACGAAGCGGTCAGAGCTGCTGTGGAACAAGGACTGGTGATAGTTGTTGCTGCTGGGAACTCGAATTCTAACGCTTGCCAAACATCTCCAGCGGGATCAAAACACGCTATAGCTGTGGGTGCTATAGACGACCAGAGTGATCGAATTGCTGGTTTCTCCAACTGGGGAAAGTGCGTCAATATATTTGCCAGCGGAGTACAAGTCGAAAGTCTATCTAAGAAAGAGAATGAAACAAAAATGCTTTCAGGAACATCAATGGCAGCTCCTGCTGTTTCTGGGCTAATCGGCATTCTGCTGAGCCGTGGAGTGGAGCCATCAAAAGTACTGCAACAACTATACACGATGGCATTGGAAGGAGTTATAACGATGCCATCAAAACATTCCTCGAATAACTGTTTAGCACACTATGTTCCTTGAACCAGTTTCAAAAAGCCTCAAAGTTGTGCATCTGCGGATGCTGGTCTCCTGTGTAGTCTTCGAGTAAAATGTTATGAGTGCCGTGGGAAAACTTTATGATCAGCTCACCCGAGTTGAGGCGGTAAAAAACCTTCAAATCCGAATTGGGACATCCATCCTGACACTTGAACTCGCGTTCAATACTTTCAGAAGTGTCATGACATTCAATTTCAGAGAAAGTGTACCGGCACGACTCGAACACAGGGTGTATATAATTATCAAATATAATTCCTGGAAGGTTGGCAGCGGAGTCGTGCGGGTCCAAATGCAAGATCTGATAGTAAACCAAACCGTTTATATCCACCGAAGTGTTGAAGCTCACCTGCTTCAAGTATTTTGTAAAGTCCGTAATAACATTCGGGTCAGAAGAGCAAACCTGACAAATTCTTGTATGGTCCATTGGGGTATTGCATACTTTACAGCTAGATGGCTTTTCAAAGTGAGAAGAATTCTTATCGTAGCTGATCAGCTCGCTATCTATGACCCCTTCATCAAGCTGATCGTGTCTGAGAAACGATAGGTCTACATTGGAAGGGTTTGCGTTTAGCATGGCTGGAAGCATGATTGCCGAGCTTGTAAAGGCCGGGTCGATCACCGAATCTTTCCCGCTCACATCCAGCTGCTGTCTTGGCAATGGCCGGTGCTCTTTGACACTGTTAAGAACCACCTGATCCTGTGTATGTTTACTTTTCTTAGTTACGCCGGGTTTAATAAGCTGTTTCTGTTTTCTTTCCAAAACGCGGCACGGATGACACGTTTTGAATTTCAGGTGCTCAGGCGGCTCTTCCGTCGTCCTCCGCTTCTTGCAACGCCGACATACCTTGAACTTTGTGGCGTCAACCGGATCTAAGATGAAACCCATTTGTTATGTATGAGAAAAAAACAAAAGTGGCAGATCCACACACCACCACATTGCTAGCTTCTCTGCCATTTTATCGAGAATGCTGTTTCGTGATTGTACTTTGTTCCATGTAGTTGTTGAATTCGGAGATTCTACGTGCGATAAATCGCGAACTCGGCGTTTGCTGATAATTCGCGAGAAGGTTTATTTTAGCGAATTGGCTGCATGGGCTTGAGTGAGATTTGTAGATTTTTCAGATTTGTAATTATACATTGAGCTGGGTACGATCATGAGCTGACGAATGGTATCCCAAGTTTTCCCCCCGAACGGAGGAGTAGTTCAAGGTAAGATAGTCTACGGGAGAACTGGTTATCGTATGACTTTACCATTGAGCTCTGGTATGGAGACAATAGGTGTGAGGTGTAAATGAAAGAGGGCTGAATTTGCACGTATTAGCTCATTGATGGGATGGTTACTCGAGAATTGAGACAAGTTTTGATTGAGTATCTCTGTTGACAAGGTTTATCTCGTTGACCGCAGGGTGTGACTCTTTGGGAAATGAGACACACAAATGAGTCTTCCAAATCAAGCACGTACACTAATAGTTGCTGTGAGAACTTGTTTATAATAATTGAGAGGGAGTTATTGAAGGTGCCTGCCTGACAGGGCCGTTTCAAGGTGCTCTTGACAGCTTTGTGTGCTGAATTTGGAAGCCGTAGAAGAATAAACCCAGAAAACAGGATTTATATGCCTGAAATAATGCATAAAGCCACTGAACGGTGCAGGGCATTTGCTGTGCCGATTTTGCGTCTAAAAAGTGGTAATGTCTTTTCATTGGCTGGTAAAAATCCATCATTCGGGAAACCATGAAAGAGTCTCAACTTTTTTCTATGCAATAAAACGTTTCTCCCTCTCTAGCGATGCATGGTAGCTGTTTGTCTCTTATCGATCTATATTTTGATCTGTCTCCCGCTTGAGCAGACATACATTTAGCAGTTAAAGAAAGAAGAAGGGTCGTTTGTCAGTTTTGCCCTTCTACCAAATCGTCTCAAATGAGGAAGCAGTTGCTGAAAATATGGAGGTAATCTCAAGAGGAGATTGAAGACTCCAGAAAAATTCATGTGGAGTAAGGATTTACGTATTAACAATCGAAGCATGCATTGTTCGTAAAGTACAGATCACATGTTCTCATGTGCATCGAAACGAGATCTCAATCGCTTCGCTCTTCCGCTCGCACTTTAAAATCTAAAGAAACCCTGCTCCTCCAAGTTAAGCACAATTTTCTGAAGAGCAACGTTAGCGCCTTCGGTGAGCAAATCTGTCTTTATATCAGCATTAGCAGGGAACTTGTAATTGGCCACGTCACTTCTCTCCTCGGCGTAATATCCCTTTCTATCGTTTTTGCTAGCCGCATCCACCTTTGTCTCTAAGGAAACCAGAACAAACGAACCAGCCTTGGAAACCTCAGATCTCACAGCGTTAATCTCAGACTCCGAAGCAGCCTTGGAAGCGTCATAGATGATGACACCCGCTCCGGATCTCACGAGCTCGTGAGCTACGAAAGCGATGCCTTCAGTGGGGACATTCTTCCCGTCTAACATGGCAATGTGTCTGCCGCCTTCAAACTGGTTGAAAGTGGCCTGCACAGCGAGTGCCAGCGAGTCGACACCCGAGTTTGGCAGACCGGTAATGTAAAGGGCAAAACCCTGTAACGGACGCGGTGGGTGTGCGGTACGCAAGATTTTCACAACCTCCGGGTAAGAGAACCACTCTGGGATGTGGGTTCCGTCCTTGAGTCTCTTTCTGAGTTCTGTTCCAGAGATGTTAAGCGTTCTGGTTCCGTCCTGGATCGTATCGATTGGTGCGTAGCGGTCCTCGTCTGGAAGGTATGTCACCATTCTGAAAGGCACAACCTCGATTCCTAACTCGTTCTTGTAGTTTTCTACGAGATCCTGAGCATCGTATGGACCGTAAAAGTCCACACCCTGTGAGTTCTTACCCGGTCCAGCGTGGTCTCTGCCCACGATAAAGTGGGACGCTCCGTAGTTCTTACGGATAATAGCGTGCCATACAGCCTCTCTGTCACCGGCCATTCTCATAGCTAGCGGCAAAAGCGAAAGCTGGGCCATACCGTTAGGGTACCGCTTGATGATTTCCTGGTAAACCTTGACTCTGGTGTGGTGGTCGATATCGCCAGGCTTGGTGAGCCCAACAACTGGGTGAACAAGCACATTGGCAAAGTGTTCTCTTGCAGCACGCACAGTGAGTTCTCTATGAGCTCTGTGCATTGGGTTACGGGTTTGGAAAGCCACAACACGGTCCCAGTTTCTGTTTTGAAACTCGGATCTCAGCTGCGCAGGAGTTCTACGTAGAGCAGCATAGTCGTAGTGAGTAGGCAATTGAATTGCCTCCAACTCTCCGCCAATGTACACATCGCCAGCCACATTGGTCAAGTAACGAACTGCAGGGTGTTCGGGGTCTCCACGGAACACTTTTTCAGCCTCCTTTGTCTTATCAGGGGTGTAGATATCAGCAACGGTGATTATAGCTAACGGTTCGTCATCACGTGGATCTCTCAGCGTAATTCTCTCTCCAACAGCGTACTTTTCAGCCTCGCCCTTGTGAAGGTCTAAAGTAATGGGGATCGACCACACTTCGCCAGTGGAAAGTCTCAACTCTTCCACAACACTGTTGTAGTCTTTCTCGGTGAGAAACCCGCTCAGCGGAGAAAACCCTCCGTTTAGAATGAGCTCCAAGTCGCACAGTTGACGGTCGGATAGAACAATGGATTTTAAAGTTGCAGACTCTTTCAAAAGTTGCGCCTGTTTCGGCAGGTCCCTCTCAACAAGGTCCTTAAGCACTCCTCCGTGTGGTGGTAACATTTTCAGTTAGTCTATAGGTGGAAATTTTTCACCCTATATAAGAAATGTCACGTGCATGCACGGAATATGTGCATGGGGAGGAAATTTCCTTGGATCGAGCTTGGCAAGGTGATGAGCAATCACGGGAGTTGGCGCCATAGCTTGGTGGTTTGATGAGATGACGCAAAGGGCTACGTGTATCGGATCGGTGCGAGTGAGAGGGTATTAGTAATCGGGTTGTACTCGAAGGTGTAAGGATATTGACTAGCTGACATTACTGGGTAACTTAGGAGCTTTGAACTAAAAGTGGGAAAAAAGACGTGTACGTTTCCGGGGCCTTTAAATAGTGTACATCAGGCACCTTATACCGTGCAGAATTATACTGCAGATTGTCAAGTTTCGTTTCTTTAGCCAAATTCCTGGATATTAAGATGGGACATCCTTGACTCAATCTTCTTCAATCAAAGTATTGGACCTTTATTGTCACGCAAACGTATGTTCCAAGTAAAACCGATCGAATATGCCACAGGACCATATCTACGGTTGATGTCAATGTTTTCGAATTATTCCGTATTGTTCATAAAGCTGTCGCAGGTTATGCGTTTCAGCTATACTCAGGACCTTTGCACTAATTCAGTACATCTCATGAAAAAAATCCTTTCCCTAACAACAAGTAGCGACCACAATGGAAAACACTTATTCTCTTTGAAGAGATCAGCGCCATCGTTGACACCAAGACTCACTCACACTGCTAATAATCTACTTGTATTAAGCTACAGAATCTTTTAAACACGTTGTGAACATCGAGACGAACAAATCAGCTCTTTCTTTAGCGTCTGGCACTTTTTCGTTAATCACAAGCTCCAGATCAACAAATGGGGGCGAGTCAGCCAATGTAACACTCTGCCCAGCACCAAGGATATCGTCGAATAGCGAAGCGGAAGTTGTCAAGCTCTTGGGTCCATTTACCCTGACCTTGACTGAGAACCTCGCAGCATCCCTTGCAGGTGCCACTATGTCATCAAAGAGCGGATCCGATAGCGCAGAAGCCTGTCCGAGAGGAGTGGAGTAGGCAAATTGTGAGGATGTTTTTGTGGCTAGGTCAACTAGTGATTGAATGGTCTCAGAGGACAAATCTTTGGTGAAAACAAAAGATTTGGACACTTTTAAAGCTTCCTTTTTCGGTGGAGCCTGTGAACTCTTTGCAGCCTCCGTTGATGGTTTCTTCAGAACAATGTTGGACAAGTCCAAATGAGATTTTGAGTCAATGAAAGAAGAGATTTTCGCGTTAGCTTCGCTGGAAATCTCGCCCAAATAAGCTAGAACATCTCCCTTGAGAATTCTGCCCTTTGGTCCAGAAGCCGAGATCGACTTGAAAGCTTCTTGTACAGAAATGTTGTTTCTATGTAAAAGTGTCTCTACAGAGGGAAAGAGAGTTTGTGAAGGGTCTGCCTTTCCTTTTTTTGAGGCCGTTTCTCCCTTTGAATCTTTGGGTTTTTTTTCCTTTGGTTCTTTGGGGTTTTCTGCTTCTTTTGCAGACTCTGTGGAGCTTTTGGCTTGTTCTTTGGGTTCCTCCTTTGGAATTTCAAAATTGGAAATATCATCACCTGGCTCACCCACATAAGCTATTAAAGTGTTTACTGGAATATCTTTGGAGCCTTCTGGACATATAATTTTAGCCATTATTCCATCATCGGCAGCTTCCACGTCAATCTGAGACTTGTCAGTTTCCACTTCTAAAATAACCTCTCCTACGCTGAAAGAGTCACCTTCTTTGACTTTCCAAGAGACAATCCCACCCTGCTCCATAGTGGGAGACATGGCAGGCATACCAAATGGAGATATCTGGTTTACAAGGGCAGATTGAGAAAAGCCTGAAGTTAGAGAATAATAATATAAAGCCACTCACCCATTTTGCCTCTCTGCGAGAAAGCGCGAGAAAGAGACCCATTCTGAGCCAAAACTATTCTTCTCAACATGTACGGCCTTGATCAATCCGATGGGTTGGGAGGTACACGACCTTTGGTCCCTTACTGTCCTAAGATGAAGGATGAATTATGTCGGAAAGATCTCTTCATATCTGATTATATATCTGTTGTATTATGATGAGTAGAAAAAAAAAGTTGTCTTTTTGTTGGCATCTAAAAAGATCTACCTGCCTTTGTTTCTTGAAAAGAATTTTGCCTAGATCTTCATAATTCAAATGCGATCTAAAGACGAGTTCGCCCACCTCAACAAGCGACCGAGTTTTGACGCCTCGATCCAGTAATCTTTCATTACAATTGATCAGACATCACCCGGGTTGTTGTGCAAAGGGCTCTTTTCATCGGATGCGGCTTACTGATAACACGTTGGAATGACAGGCAAATTAGGCGCACACAAAGCATTCAGTTGAGCGCACGCGGACTGCACATAACATGAATTACAGTCTACATTAACTAGTGAGAAAACCGCTGGCAATAGTGACCGATTGCGACGACAAATATGAAAGGTAATCTTGAGTCGTAATTTCAATTAAACAACTAGTTTTGAGTTGCTTTCTTGTTAAGAGTGATCGTGGCCAAATGTAGCGAGGAAACGGTATCAGGGGAAGAAGACAGAGAAGAATCACTTCGTCTCTCTCCTTTCAGGAACCTTCTTTAACTCATTTGGTGAATGTCTTTTTTGGATAGAATCGATGACCTTAGAGCCAATGAAGTTATCGAGTGATTACGGTGACATAGTCGGTGGAACCTGCAAGGCATATGCACTGGTCAGTCCCGTACAACAATTATGGAATTTTGCTTCACCGTTAGAAGCTCCCTGTACACCTCGTCGCAAAAATTTCTCAGCTACGCATGTACTAATGAATACCGTTTAGCATTGGCTCTATTCAAGCCATGTCTCACTAAACTTCAATACAAACAAATCAAGTGCCTGTTTATATTCCATTGGTCTTTCCACGACCTTACTTTTTTTTTTTTTTTTTTTTTTTAATTCTACGATATGGCTAAGAGAAAGCTAAACAGAAAAGCTGAGAGTAGGATCAAAAAGCAGCGATCAGACGAGGATGCAAAGCTGTCACAGGGCCTTTTTTCCAATGCGTCAAAAGAAAACGACTGGGATAACGAGGAACAAGAGTACGAACTGCAACCCCGGTCCCTCAAATCAGAAACAACCGTAGAGGAAGGACTACCCATCAAGCGAGCTGACGGAAAAATTGAAAGAGTGATGCGCACTAAAGAAACTGTTGAGGAGCCCGAAGAGCCTGAGGTACCTGAAATTGAGGTACCTGAGGAACCTGAAGAACCTGAAAGTGAGGAGGAACCTCCGCAGATTAACGAACTAAAGGAGGAAATATCTGAAATTGCAGGAAAACTTATAGAAGATCCCGAGGAGCATATTGGGTTACTTTCTCGTCTTAGAAAGATGGCAGAGTCCAAGAATCCGATTACGTGTCGTCTGTCTCTTTTAGCCTTGGTTCCTATATTTAAGTCTATTGCTCCCTCCTACCGGATACGGCCTCTGAGTGATACTGAAAAACGTGAAAAGGTATCCAAAGAAATTCAGCGATTGCGTATTTTTGAAGAAGGACTTGTCTCCAATTACAAAAGTTATATAGATCTTTTGGCGGAGCTGTCAAAAAATGGGGTAGACAAGTTGCTAGAAAGACATTGTATAAATGCAGCATGCGAGCTGGCGGTCTCTTTACGATTTTTCAACTTCAGAACAGAAGTCATAGCTATTATCGTCAGGCGAGCCGTTCGGATGAGCAGCGGATCTGAAGATGCTGAAACTTTCCGAAAATGCATTTCCACACTCGAGACACTTCTCTTAGAAGACGCCAGTTCCGGAGACGTTTCATTCGATGTTGTTCGGACCCTCTCTAAATCTCTTAGGGCTCGCAAGTATCGCGTGGACGAGAGTGTTGTCAATGTGCTTCTTTCTCTTTCCCTGTTGGAGGATTATGATCCTGAAGGCGTTCAGGAAGAGAAGGAAAAGCTCAAAAAGAAGGACAGAGTGCATCTATCTAAGAAAGAACGCAAAATACGTAAAGAGCGTAAGCTTATAGATGAGGAGATGCGGAAGGCTGAGCAGGCGGTCAGTGCCGAGGAGAGAGAAAGATATCAAGCTCAGGTTTTGAGAATGCTTCTCTCGCTCTATCTCGACATGCTGAGGAGTCGTCCAGAACAACTGATGGCGCCAGTGCTAGAAGGTTTGGCCCGCTACGGTCACATGGCTAATTTAGATCTTTTGGGAGACTTCGTGGAGGTTTTAAGTGAAATTTCCAGTGAGATCTTATCCGAGCAGGGTCAGTTCATGTCCAGTAACCACGTTCGCCAAGTGCTGCTTTGTGTAGTGACTTCTTTTGCTCTTTACTCGACACATTCTAACAAGGTGGTTCACTTGGATTTGTCGAGATTCGTGAATACCTTGTATAAAATGATCCCCATAGTGGCCTTTGACGCGGACATAGAGTTCTCGCATAGATCACTCAGATTGGCGGATCCGCTCACCGATAAGAAACCATCTGTGAACGTTTCTACTAAGATTGAGCTGCTTTTGCGTGCTCTAGATAGCGTCTTCTTCCTGTCCAAATCGGGCTCAAGCTCGCGCGCTACCGCTTTCGGAAAGAGGATATATATGTCGATGCTGCACGTTCCGGAAAAATCTTCCATTGCTATGATCAAGTTTATTGAAAAGCTCATGGGCCGTTACTCAGAAGTGGCTGGTCTATATGCTACAGAAGATCGCGTGGCAAACGGTGTGTTTCGTATAGAAGTGGACGACCCGATTGGAGCCAACGCAGATGCTGCCACCCTATGGGAGAATACGTTGCTTGAACGCCATTACTGCCCTGCTGTTTCACAGGGGACGAGAGCGTTGCTCAACAAGTCGAAGGCTGTAGGGAGGTGATGAAGCTGTATAGGTTTGAATCTTACGAAGTACAGAATGTCAGGGAAGTCATTAAGGCTCGCATGTTTTCTTGTACAATCGATCCCCTTTATGGTTCTCCAGAGTAGAACACTTTGCTTTATTGTGTGGTGCAATAATGAAGAGAATAAATGACCTTTGTCAGCCTCCCCTGGAGGATGCAAAGAAGGAAAAAAGCTAATGTAGGAGAAGAACTTGGCGAACTTTACGTAAACAAGAATCAGTATTCCTTGAAGAAGGACCTTTGTTTCAACACCCGGTAAGAGCTTTGATATCAAGTAAAGACGCCTCACAGTATGTTGCTAAAGCGGGTGGTATAACATGTTTACTGCGTCATATGAATAAATCATCTGTCGCTCTTGAAAGCTCAACATTATCAAACTTGTATCAACGTGACCATGAGTCTGTCTATATTTTTCTAGTTTTGAGAATAGCCCAAACAAGAAAAGCCTTTTTAAGCCAAAAGGCCATTAGGTTTACCGAAATATCTTTCAAGTTATGACAACGAATCGTCTCTGAATAATGATTGGTCTTGGTTCAGACTTCCTCGCCGTTCCTCGACGATAGCAATTAATTGCTATAAGATTGAGTCTTCTATTGCCTGAATTGTGGCATGCGAATTCTATAGATTTTGACCTACAAGTCTTTCGCTATGCGTTGACCTTCGCAAGTGGAGAGTAATATGCTGCGGTTTAAAGCATTCTGCAATGCGATAAACAATTACTAGCAGCTTGAGTGAGATATCGACAAGAAAAATCGTTCCTGATTCTCAATTTTATGAAGTTTCGGTTGCACTATGAGCTCAGAATCATTGTTTACTGTGGTGTAAGGAAGACTAGGTTTTTTTTTTTTTTTTTTTTTTTTTTTTTCCCCTCAATGAGCTTTATAGATACACTCGCCTCCCACCCGGAAGATATATTTTCCAAGACAATACTCCCGGAGGATGCGCTCAAGTATGTCAAGCAGCTCATAGATCCCATAGCTTCAGAAAACTCCGTATTGGATGAGATTTTTATTGACGGCTTAGACGCAGCTCAAGTATGGGCTCAGGTAAAGATTGTCATAGACGGTGTCAACGAAAATGTTCTGTTCGGGCAAATTCCTGCATTGAAAGAGACGATAGGGGGAGAGGAAAATTCACAAAGTGAATCAGTTGAGTCAGAAGAAGAGTTAGAAGGGGGAGAGGAAAATGCGTCACAAAGTGAATCAGTTGAGTCAGAAGAAGAGTTAGAAGGGCCAGAGGGAGATCTCGAAGGAGCTGAGTCAGACCAAGAAGTCGACACTTATAGTAAAAGTGGCTCAGACATTTCAGCAAATGAATCGCAAGAAGTTGAGCCAGAAGCTGAACCAGAAGGGGACGATGACGAGTTTGAAAAGAAGAAACCCGTAAAAGATGCTTTCGGCCTAAACGATGAGTTTTTCTCAATCGACGACTTTAACAAACAACTCGACCAGATGGAGGAGAACAATGGGGGCCAACAGGAGGATGAGGAAATTGATTATTTTGGGCAAGATGATGAATCTGACGACGAAATTCTGTATTATAATGATTTTTTCAAAAAACCAGCTACAGAAAAGCCGAAACAGGCTAGAAATGAGCCGGAAGAAGACTACCCAGAAAATGAGATGGATGAAGAAGTGGATGATGAAGAATCTAATCAGGACCAAGCCATGGGGTCCACTCTGCTGGATCTATTTGCTGACGAGCCCATCGAAAAAGAGGGGCTGAAAGAAAACCTTTCCACTTTTGAGAAACAGCAGCGTTCGATTCAAAAGGAGATTGAACAGCTGGAGCAAGAAGCAGTAGCGGAAAAGAAATGGGCGCTGAAAGGTGAGTCAAAGGCAAAAGACCGGCCTGAAGACGCTCTCCTGGAGGAAGATCTGGAATTTGAAAGAACCTCTAAGCCTGTGCCTATTATAACCAAAGAGGTTACGGAATCCTTAGAGGATCTCATAAGAAGGAGAATTCAGCATTTTGATTTTGATGAGTTACAAAGACGAGTTATCACAGAGGACAACACATTTAAGCCATCCTCGAGCTACGAACTCAGTGAGCAGAAATCACAAAAGTCTCTAGCACAGATCTACGAGGATCAATACAATAATTTGGACACCGACTCAAAAGCCAGCGAAGAACTCACCAAACAGCACCATGAGATTTCGCAACTTTTCGAGTCCTTGAACCACAAGCTGGATGCTCTCAGTTCTGCTCATTTCGTTCCCAAACCTCATCAAAAAGACTTGGAAGTTAAAGTACAAACGGCAGCGGTGTCCATGGAAGATGCTCAGCCACTTGCTGTCTCAACAGAATCTACCATGGCTCCGCAAGAAGTGTACCGAGCTGAGAATGCGGTTTCTGCAGATGAAGTGAAGCTCCGATCCGGACTCACCATGTCCAAGGCTGAGCTTTCCAGGGAAGAGAAGCAGCGTCTAAGAAGAGCCAACAAGAGAAGAAAGGCGAAGCAGTTCAGTGAGAAGCCCGTGAAGAAGAGCAAGAGAAATGAAACAATTGACACGCTAGCTAAAGCTGGCAATGTTACGATTATTGATAAAAAGGGACAGAAAACCGATGTTCAGGGTAACGTCAAAAAGGCAAAGGCTCCTACTGGAAGTGTGGGTTTCAAGCTGTGATGGCCTGAGATGAGAGAGAGAAAATGCATGTAAGTCTCAAGTGTCTATACAAGTTTGACGCAACGTCGTTACTACTTTATCGTTAGTCTCGAGAGTCATGTTTTAGTAAATCCTCCCATTCAATCAGCCTAGCGTTTCTATGTGGTGTGCACACTACAACTGAGCTATTACTAGTGCGGACAACTCAAGCCTAAACCCTCCTTCATGATCAGTCAACCAAACGGCATTTCTGGTACGTTCTATGTTAGCTTCATAGGAACCTTGTCTCGCTGCTTTCGTTTTTTCTATTCTAGATAAAGGGCGATGACCAGATCTCATGGGAATTCGACTTCCGAGGTAAAAGAAGGTTCAAAACACCAGAGTACAATTTAAACAGCCACGGGAAGTTTGTTTATAAAGCCTCAAGCCAGTCAAAACTGGTATACGAATGGATGAAAAATCAAATCAATTTTAAACTGGACTACACTTCAGTATTTACAGAAGATATCATCTCCGCTTCGCTTCAAAGATAGCGATACCATCCATCCGTACACCACACTGATAGCAAATGGCTGAACTGGACAGCGAACGATCCAATTCGCCTCAGCAAGAGGTTGTCAAAAAAAAATCTCGCACGTGGTCCCTTTGGAATTCTACTGGTGATAAGGATACTCAAAAATTGTTTGACGAACCCACACAAGTGGTGGGACAGAACGATTCAGCTCGTACCGTAGAATCTACACATCAGAAAAGCAGCTCCTTCCCGTGGATCTGGGGGACAGAGCGACGAGGCTCATCTCCTCCGCCCGTACCAGATTCTCCCAACATAGTGGTGCCTTGCATGGAAACCTGTCTACCCAGCCAGAGTGTAATCGATAAGCTGTGGAACCTGGCAGGAGGCGACTCAGGTGCATCCAGACACCTCTCAAAACGAGGATATCCCAAACGGTTCAAGAGAGCCCTGATAATAGGCGTTCATGGGTTTTTCCCCAACAAGTACTTGCGAGCATTGATTGGTGAGCCTACGGGGACTTCGATAAAATTTGCCATAGAGGCAGAAAAGTCCGTTTTGAAGTGGGCTCAAGATCAAAATTTAGACGTTTCCATACAGAAAATTGCTTTAGAAAAGGAGGGTAAAGTTTTAGACCGCGTAGATTTTTTCACCGAAGTGATGGAGAAATGGTCTCATGATTTGGAACGAGCAGACTTTATCTTTGTTGCAGCTCATTCGCAAGGCGTACCGGTATCAATTATATTACTATCACGACTTATCGCACAGGGCATTATTAAAGATCCAGAAAAAAAGTGTATCGGTGTCTTGGCAATGGCCGGTGTAAGCAACGGCCCATTTTATGGAATTGATCAAAAACTGCTGATCAAAGCGTATTCCAAAATTGAGAATGAGTCCATGTGGGAACTTTTTGGTTTCCAAAACGCTCAATCCATTCAGTCCAAAGAGTATTTGAGCTCGATCAAACTGGTGATTTCCAAAAATGTAAAGATCGTATACGTAGGATCCATTGATGACCAGCTGGTTCCTCTATACTCTGCCATTGCATCGCACGTACAGCATCCACATATATATAGGGCGGTTTATATTGACGGGTATTCGAACACTCCAGATTTTGTATCTCGAGTGGTGAAGATTGCCTGTTGTCTTAAGAATCTCGGGTTGTCTGATCACGGCATCATCCGCGAGATCTCGGCCTCTTTGTGCGGGCCCCTTACAGGCGGGGGTCATTCCAAGATATACAACGACCCTCAAGTTTACGGTCTTGCGTTGCAGTTTATTCTTGGAACAACGGATTCCCCAGCGAAACCAGTAGCCGTAAAACAGTTTCAAGTGGCGGAGCTGGGATCTAACCCATTCCATTTGCCTTGGTGCATGCGGGGCCTTGTCTTTGAAACTAAGAGGCACTATCCCGCTGGTGGTGGAGCAGAAGAGATTGAAAAAGTATTTGAAGAGTTTGATAGTTGGCGTCCAGAGTCGAAAGTGCTGAAGGATATGAAGTACAGACTCAATGCGATGAAGTCAAAGTTATAGTTTTGCATATTGTTTTATAGAGAGATTAATTCGGGAGTCTAGGTGTTTGTGGCATTTTGAGTCTAACTTTGCTCTTCGACAAAGAAACACAGAGTTACACAAAGTGATGTAATTCCGCTCTTGTCTCGAGATTTTTAAACGTCTATACAACACCAAGGATCGTTCAGCACAGGATGCTAGAGATGTCCGGAAATACCCTCGAATCATCTCTCCTCATGTCCATCATCCTTCTCAATTCATGGACGATGTCGCATGGTCACCTCAGAACTCACATATGACTCACTTCCTTTCCCCCAACAGCCAAGGCAACTCACGGACTGACATACTCTATGACAGTGATATGAAGGGCTATTCGCATTTGATTTGTATGAGGACATCTTCTTTGCCAAAATATAATGACAGTGTGTAAACAATTCTCTCTATTTGTCGGATACCACTTTTCGAAGTCTATCGAATAAAAAAGTCATCAATTTTCACCAGATCACAGGACAAAACGTCTTGAAAAAGTTACAGACTCGGCCGCATGTAAAGTCGGTTTCTCGCCTCATTATAACGAGTGCCCATCACCCAGCTCCATAGTTGGAACTCCTTCCCAATTAATTTTATCCTCCTGGAAACATATGCGATGCATTTTTTGCCAATCTCGTGCCACTGTAAATATCTGCTGCTTCAAATGAGCCATTTTTCCCACTATTGTTCTCTCCACATCCCGCGCCATGTCTCTTATATCTCCGTCTGAAAGATGAAACAGCTTCCATAAATTATCGAGATCGGCTCGCAAGAGCGCCACTTCCAACTTACGCTCCCCCGGGGTCAAAGAAGATAGCTTCTTTTTGGATGTACGCGATACCAGCTTTTTAGGCAGGTGCTCAGATTCAGAGTTTGTCGATGGAGGAGCATCATGCTTTTTCTTTTGAGCTCGCAATTTTTGAATGGCTTCGGCTATAGAGGGCGATTCCTGATCACCTTCTTGCAAAGCGAGATCGAGTCTTTTGCTAATATGGTCCAGCTCTATTAGGCGTTTCAGTCTCATCTGCTTAGAGAGCATAATTTTCTTGAGAAACTCAAACTGCAAATCTTTTGATTTGAAGGTTTTTATCAGTTGCAAAAGCACCGAGCAACACTGTTTCAAGTGCTGCAGCGAGTCTTTAACTTTTAGGTTGAACCCCTCTATAAGTGCTTCCATATTTATAAAACTAGAATCCATCGCCTGTCCAACGGCCTCAATCGCTTGAGAACTAGTACTAGTTGAATCTATGAGTGACAAAATATTGAACTCTCCACCAAGCTCCATGAGTATACCGCAGAAACTAGACAGATCGTGCGACATGTTGCACGATACGTTGTACAGACGGGTCAAGACTACTTGAAGATGGCGTATTTCTACAGAGAG
The DNA here is from genome assembly GCA_030567395.1 of Citeromyces hawaiiensis. Classification (NCBI taxonomy): domain Eukaryota; kingdom Fungi; phylum Ascomycota; class Pichiomycetes; order Pichiales; family Pichiaceae; genus Citeromyces; species Citeromyces hawaiiensis. The sequence goes on from JAJLSF010000317.1 coordinate 40,484, forward strand.
AGGGCGGAAAACAAATGTGTACACGGAAGAGTCGAACCCCGCCAGTCTGCTCATCGGAGGGGTGGGGAGCAGAGAATGGTACGGTGTAGAGCTCAAGGGGTCCAATGGAGATGAAACAAAAATAGAATCCGGTAGGTTTGTTAGAGGAGGTTGATTGAGCACTTCAGACCAATTTTTCTCTCTGGAGTCCAGAAATTTTAGCACTAAACTGGAACTGCTGATGCTGGATTCACTTAGTATGCTTTCTAAAAATAAATCTAGCAGCTGAATCCGCTTTTTGATGACGCTTCTGTCAAATTTGTAATTTAATGGGTTCTTTATCAATTTCTTGAAAGAATGCTTTTCAGGAACGGGAGCCACGAACTTTGTTGGAAATAGCTTCAACAAGGCAAGTCTGAAAGAAACAAAATCGGAATAACGTCTTCTTACCACGGAGTCGTCATCTGCTACCTTGATCAAGTAAAATACCGTGGCTGTGCCTTTGAAATCTCGAAGACTCTCGTGACCCGTTATGTGAATAGTGCTGTGAGATGATATGTTTTGGTAAATGACCGGATTTACGTGTATTATCGATTGTTCTTCGTGAGAAGAGCTCATCCCCTGGCTGTACTGGTGGTTTGATCCTATAAATGGGTTGTTTTCCGAGAAATCCTCATCGCTATCCATTGCGCACAGATATGGCGGTGCAAGGATAGCTGGCTTCGAATCCTCTCTTGGTCGTTTGACCCAGCGTTAGTTTGTCAATGTCCGCCTGAATAAATTTTGTCATACGGCAGTTCTAAAGTACACCCATAAATGTCTTTAGGGAGATGGGTCTATTAAAAATAGATATGTAGTGATTTTATTGAAGGACGCGGATTTGGAGTGGCCGCAGTAGCTCAGCGAAAGTATTGGTCAAAGAGATCGTCGTTGAGCCAATCATGTGTGTCGTTTCATACATTGACATTGTGTTACTATCCCTTTTCACTTTATTCTTTTGATCAACTTTAGAGTCCTCCTCATTTATATGGGCGGGTCTATTTCGCTAATCTCTTGTAAACCATTCAAAGCGGACTTCACGAGTCCTTATAAGTATCCACATCTCAACTATAAAACTATTGACTTCAAGTAAACCAACACACATGGGGTTTTTGGTCGCTTGTCAATCAATACGCTTCATCACCCACCCAATGTCATTTATGAAGGGATATCTGCCTTGACTTCCGCAGCGGGGAGGTAAATTAGCGTTTTGTGCAATCTTTTTTCAAGGTACTTGTTTTGAACCTTCGGTCTACTTCTTCGTGCGCTCATTGAATCAGAGGGTCCATTGTTGATAGTGAGCCAGTCATCCTTAGACGTGCGCTGCTAGAAGTGGACAATTTCCAGATCAAACGGCCAATTCTGACAAAGAACAGATACTTGTACATGTCACATGCATGGACGAAAAATCTCTCTTTTCCCAGTATTCCGTACCGCAATTATAAGTGGATTTAAGATGAAGCCTTGAGATAACAAATTGGACCATGATAGCAAAATCCCCTGGATAACTCTGGATCCCAACCTGGAAAGTTCTTCGCAAAAAAATGAACCGACCAAGGTTCTCAAATTCCGATGGCTTGAAAAGCAATTGGCAGCTTTTTATCAAACCGATTTCGATGTCAATCACTGCTTTATATGATTCTTATCCAGCGGTTTGGAAAGGTGATCGCGCCAGCCTGACATCTTGCATGATTAGGTTCAGTCGCTATTGGGTAGGAGCTTCCCAAAACTATAATACCCATCAAGGCTTGAATGAATAGCACAAATCCACAAATTCAAGCTGAATACTTGATAAGTCGAGCACGCGTTCTTACAAGCGTACCTGTGAGTGACAGACTTTAAAGCAAGTTCAATATTATGTCGATAAAATTCTAGTAAAGTCGGTCACATGTAACTGAAAATGAATAACAAAAATGGGGCGTTGGAGCGGAATTTTCAACTACAAATTTATCAATACTAGTATAGAGCCAGCTTAGCTAGAAAAATTGAGGCAAGCCATGCGAGAAAAAGATAAGCTGATGAGCCGAATTCATGTTTTTCATGAGTCAGCATTTCAAAAACTATTTGTATTAAAATGATTTTCCGACTGAGTTTTTAGCTCAAGCCCCTGATCATGTGAAAGAATTGGTTAAAAATTACTTTCGAGATATATAGTGATTACATTGAGTGCAATGTGTGAATTTGAGTGCATCAACATCAGCAGTCTGCCGATATGCTTCTTGAGAGGAATAACTTCAGACTTCCGGCCATGTGATTTGAATCAAAAAATCACTTGGTGGTGTAGTGGTATAACACGCCCAAGGCCAATTAGGGTTACCTAGGTCCGATTGCTAGCTGAGCCGTTTTTATGGTTTCCGGAGGTTTTCGACATGTCAGGTGATCGTTCCTGCCTTCAATATTAGCAGTAACCTTTGCAGTTGCGAGGCATAATGTGACGTGCCCGTATATATATGGAGGCCAAGTACCGATCGGGTAACATGCGTTGTTAGTTACAGGATATGAGTATCTGCAGTACCATTCAAGAGAAAGGAGGAGGCATTGAAGTACAGCTTAG
>JAJLSF010000317.1:43155-76840 GCA_030567395.1 Citeromyces hawaiiensis
ATTGTAACTCCAATGTCAAGCGCATACTTCAAGATTGATCTACCAACCATGCAACCGTCTTCTGAAATTGTGGACTTTTACCGTGCCTTTTTCCCTATCATGACCACTTGCGGAGTGGATGCTAGGGATGTTTTCGCCAAAAAGGAAGAGCTACACAAAGCTCACTCGGGTAATAATGTTCAGCACCACAGATTTTACGGCTGCGAGGAGCATTTTGAAAAGTTTTGGCTTGATACTGACTGGTTCAGAGAATCAGAAAAACAAAAGTGCAATAAATCGAACCTCCAGGAGATCTGGAAACAACTGTACTCTTTCCGCTTGGCGGTCTATGCTCATTATGGGACTTTGCATACAAAGCAAGGTTGCCAAACATGTGAGGCTAATGATGTGCTTATGAGCTTCAGATACACAATGGTGGAAAAAAGAAAGATTGAGCGGGCCGAACAAGCTAGAGCTTTGAAGCAAATTGGTGACCCTTCGGCCTTGTTGATCAACACCCAGCTGGATAAGACTCCAGGCTTCGAGACCACAGATGCTATATACAGAAAGGCTTACAAAGATGTTGTGAAATTATATCATGTGGATTCGGCCAAGAATGCTATGAGAGCTGCGGCTTTCAACAAGAACAACATTGTGGAAAAGTCAAAGGTTGACACCGATCTTGCGAGCTCACTCGATGAGGTTAAATGTGGCTTTGTGGGAGGCTCAACTCCAAAGCTCAGAAAGCATCCCTGGAGATGTCTCGCTGGTAATACTGACAACGCTTATCCCATTAGGTACCTAGATCCATGGAGACCTTTGAATATTAAGCATGTGTCAGAAGGCATTAAAGAACAATGCGAAGCTAACCCGCCGAACGAAACCCTCAAGCAGAAACATTCATGGAGATGTCTGAGTGAGGTTAGTGTTCCCGAATTTACCGCTTCTGTGGCTGATGCTAAGGTTGAATCTCTTACAGTCGAAGCAGCAGAAATGAACGGGAACGGACGCCCGCAGTTCAAAATTAACTGGGGCCTTGATTCGCTGATTGAGTCTGTTGAAGAAACATGCAAAGACGATACTCCATTATGTATGGTCGAGGAACCAGCTTTGAAATTTGCCGCTGCCGGTAAAACTGAAAAAGCTTTCTCACAAGAGGAGATTGACTGGATGATTGACTATGTCAACCTTGATGAAAACTGCTTCGAGGAAGGCGTTAAAGCTCTCTCACAAAAGGAGATTGACTGGATGATCAACTATCTGCTCAATTCTGGTGAAAACTGCTTCGAGGAAGGCGCTCTATCCGAGGAGCCGCCTCCTGAGTCGCCCACTGCGAAAGACTTTTGCACCTCAATAGATTATCTCGATCTGAGAGAAGAGGACTTTATTTGGGCTCCTTGCGTTCCATCCACGGACGCTCCTAGATCGGAAAATGCTGTATCATCTGGCCGCTCATCACCAGCCAAGGGAGATGACGATGAAGCTGTTTCGCAGGACAGAGACGATACTCCATTATGTATGGTCGAGGAACCAGCTTTGAGATTTGCCGCTGCCGGGAAAACTAAAAAAGCTTTCTCACAAGAGGAGATTGACTGGATGATTGACTATGTCAAACTTGATGAAAACTGCTTCGAGGAAGGCGTTAAAGCTCTCTCACAAGAGGAGATTGACTGGATGATTGACTATCTGCTCAATTCTGATGAAAACTGCTTCGAGGAAGGCGCTCTATCCGAGGAGCTGCCTCCTGAGTCGCCCACTGCGGAAAACTTTTGCTCCTCAATAGAGTATCTCGATCTGAGAGAAGAGGACTTCAATGGGGCTCCTTGCCTTCCATCCACGGACGCTCCTAGATCGGTAAATGCTGTATCATCTGGCCGCTCATCACCAGTCAAGGGAATTGACAATGAAGCTGTTTCGCAGGAATCAGTTGATTGGGAACTGAATTCCCTGTACGGACCGGCTTTGGAATTTCTCAGCTCCAAGGGATCATCTTGTGATGAACATGCATCTACTGATGAAGAGATACATGAGGCTGCAAGAAAGCCCGTGAGTGGAGAAATTAGGCCTTTCGAAAATGCTGAAGAAACAAAGGAAACATCATCTGCTTCAGAGTCTAGTTTTTTGACGTTCCTTGAAGACCTGGAAGTAGGGCCTGAGGAAGAACCTGAGTTAGAGCCTGAGTTAGAGCCTGAGTTAGAGCCTGAGTTAGAGCCTGAGTTGGCGACCAAGAGAAGCAAAAAAGTTCGCAATTGGATCAAGAACAAAGGCAAAAAGCTCAAAAGTGTTTTGAAAAGATGTAAGCCTTGAGATTGCATTGGTAATGATGGACCGGCTAAAGACTAGAACGGAGTGATTTTGGACAAGCACAAAAAACCGCATTTGATCGCTTAGATTGAACAGGAGTACCCTCTTGGGGAGGTACTTTGACATCGAGTCAGACGAAGCTATTTGTTATCCCAACCGTAGGAATTTTTGGGGAAAGATTTCACAGAAAAGATGACAACTGCTTGAATTGATGAAGATGTATTTGAGGATTGACACCATGATCGGACAGAACCTATTTTTCGAAGCTGAGGGACTTTCGGGGGAAGGCCACGATGGAGAGAAAAAGAGGTGAGTTGGTCAAGGTTAAAAACAAATGTGGTTGTGCTTTAAAGTTCAAGAACTTATTTTGCTTAATATGTGCTATGAAATAATGTATGAAAATTTTGAGAATCAAATAATTTGAAAATGATCAAATTGTTCATTCGAGCAATTGCGGTTGTGCTTCATCTGTGCAAAGTTCTGGTCTGTTGTTGCTTGAGAAAATCTATCAAAAAGCAAATATCTAGAAGTGACAGGAACATTGGACCGCTGAACAAGAAATCCCAGAAATATTTAAATAGGAGTTACTCCAACACTTTCAGTGATGCCTTAAAGATTCCCAAATTCATGGTGAACAATCTTCTCTGCTGCAATCCTGAAGCATGAATACTTTAAAGATTTGTCTCAGCCGATGCTCCGAAATTCTTGTCAGAAAATAATACAAGTGGACTCGGATGTAACTCGTGAAGACTTTGTAAAAACCTTCAATCAATTCTGCCATCGATGGTATTCCTTTAATGTTAATGATATCCTCCTTTTTTTGGTTGATGTGACGAAGTCCACCATTTCAGCCAGTAGAGGTCACGAAGCGCGATATTATTGGTATTCGAGAGAAGTGAGAAACTCATTTCTTGCACGATATTGGCAATTCCAAGTTGAGCATGTCGCCTTATTAAGAAGGAGATTGAAGACTTTGGGTGCCTCAGAAGGCTACGACGTAACCAAGTCAATTTCACCTCCCTGGCTATCTCTTGTGTCAACTGGAAATTTGATAAGGTTCGTTAGACCTTTTAGGATGCGATCGACTATGGATCATCACCTGTGCCAGTTCTATAAGAACAAGGCAGTAAAGTATATATATAAGCGCTCCATTGTCATTCTTGAACGTCACCTCGTGCATTATAAACTGTAACCTCCTGTAGTTAGTCTCAAGTTGAGCCAGCTTCAGTGTTTCAGTTCTTAGCCAAGCACTTACAATGATGTCCTTTCAATACCTTAATGTGATCTGCTATGAAAAAATAGTGAGAGAGCATAAGGTATGTGGATGCAGCTTCTGCAACAATCTGCTCGATTGACAGTCCATATTATAAGCAATGCTTACTCATTGTGAACCGGCTCTCTGTCTCTTGCCAAAGGACTTTGGGGTATTCTAAGCTATTTAATAAAATTCATTGCCAGCAATTTTCACTTTTATGAACAACTTTGCAAAACTGTGGAGCTTTTTCTCCCTATCTTGTCTAGTTGACCAGAAATGGCGGTATCAACCATTTGCAGAGTCTCAGTCTGTGGCGTTTCGTTTCGAGCAGCTCCTCACCCACATTGAGAAATATCTGAAGGCGATAGAGAACCAGCATTTTATTCCAGTTTTATCAACAATCGGCAGGATGACACTGCGTTCAGGACGTATGTGTCACTGCTTTTGAGAGTTCTTGAGACACTGATGGTCTCTAATTCCATGCGTCGAGACTTATCACATGTATGCAGAACAATGCGTCTTCTCTCGCTTCGGCAAATATTTTTATGAAATGTCGTGCCAGGTCGCAGTTACATGCTAAAGAGTCTCGAAGAAACATCTCAAGGCTTTACCTTTGAAATGGATGCTCTCACTCGATTCTCACATTTGTTATAATTATGAGTATATGCTCGTTCGGACTTTAGCTCTAATATCAGATGGTTAAGGTAGCGATTGAACACCGGGAAGGACTGCTCGGTTATAGATATTATACGGCTGGATGGACGACATGTGATATCGATCACTTGAGCATACAGGAGTTTTTGTTTCCGTGTCCCCAAAGAACAATTCGTGACTAGGGCAAGGTAAAGCTGCAAAGACTCGATCTTGAGCACATCGTGCAGCTGAAGAGCGGTGCGGCAGCAGGGGTCGAATCAAAGTTGTTTAGTCGAGACACACGTGAGGACACAATGAGCCCTTTTAAACATAGAGAGTAATATACATTTCTCAGCTATCAAAATCTAGTGAGAAGTATTATATCTATATTACAACCACCCGTACACCGCGATACATCAATGTCAGAGAAAGCGTCTCGTAAGTGGTCCTTCTACGCAAGCACTAATCAATCAGCCGTCCTCAAGTCGGCAGACATGGCTCAGGAAGAGCAAGAGTTTGTTTTCTCTTTGGTGAGCAAAGCCCTAGAGGAATACACTGTGGAGAGAGAAATCGCCAGTTTCCTCAAGAAGGAGGTAAGTTGACAAAAAAAGCTGTAAAATTCATTCTAACTTTGCAGATGGATACAAAATTCGGCAACACTTGGCATTGCATTGTGGGCAAAAACTTTGGGAGTTATGTGACGCATGGTGGGTAGAATTTTGTTCCAGTAACCACTAACTCTTAGAAATGGGCCATTTCATATACTTTTATGTTGGCAACTTGGCCTTTTTGTTGTTCAAGACTAGCTAGACTGAATGTATTATTCTGTTTGTTTAATTTTAAAGATTTTAGCCTTCAAACCAACATTTTTCCGTTTAATGGGTGATACCCCTTCACTATGACGGCTGGCTGCTTGTGACTGAAATTTCTTTAGCACAGGCGAAAGCTCAATTTCGTTGTCTGACCCAAAATCGAAAAATCCGGTCCTATTTCCACTGAGCTTTATTCTTTTCGTTCCATTAGCGGCAGGAGGAGCTGGCTCGCTTTCGGTCATGGCCTTAACCCCGGGCTCATCGATCCTTTTGAAACTAAAGGAAAAATTATCCTCCTCCGGCTCATCGTCAAAAAACGATTTCTTATTTGGCTGGTTCTGTTGAGCACCTTCTATTCCCAGTTGAGGAGCGGAAACTTTCTTCAAGAATGGAGTAGTGGAGAAATTACTTTTACCGTTCTTCTGAGGGGTTGTGGCAGGTTTCGAACTCTTGAGAAGCTTAATATTCTGCTTGTTCATTTCAATCTTACTTTCCAACACGGCTCGCTCGACAGAAAACTTTTGTTCAAGTGTGTTTTTGTCGTTGCCTAGTCTTTCCACTTGGCCCGTCAGCCGTTTGATCTTTGATTGGAGCTCTTTTATCGTTTCTGAGTCATTTTCACTGGGTTTTGCTTCTTGGTGACTATTTATCGAGCACAAAATGAGTAGATAAGTCGCTGCCTGGAAAGCTAAAATGTCTTTTTCGCGTCTCTGCTCTATGAGACCATTGAGCTCCCGGCACAGTGTATGGTATTCGCTTAGTTTCTGTATTATCGTCATATGTTTATTCGACTCCCGGGGAGGTGATCTGTTGTCGAGGATTTTACCTGAAACAAACAAAGACCGGCTGAAATGAAGAGGGAGAGAAGTGAATTCAGTTAGTCTTCTTCTGATCTTGCACGGATCTGTAGAGAGGTCACTGAATGCATGGAAAGTAAGATAGAGGAAAGTTCAGCTCTACGACACCTCTATCCAACATGTGGGTATTCTCCAACTGGCGCCAATTCTTGGGCTCGACAGAAATTCTCGGATAGCATCTTCTATCAACCCTTTCAAGGCTTCAAGCAAATGCAAGGATAAGTCGCGGTCTACTCTTCTCAAATAGGTTGCAGATGAGATGTATGGATATACACATGAAGTGGTGGGCATGCCTTCTCTGGATCGGCCTTTCGTTGGCATCTTTCTCAAGCGATGAGATGCTCGAGAGAGAATCTCAATCTCCTGATAACATTATTACCGTGACTGCAGACTCATTCGACCGCATGTTCAGCGGCCCGAAAGACTACTTTCTCGTGACATTCTTCACGGCAAGCGATCCTGGTGTTGGCTGCAAGAGTTGTGCTGGGTTTGAGCCAATATATGAGACAATTGCAAAGTCTGTCTTGCCCGTCAGAACGAAAAATAGAAACGTCTTCTTCACAAAAGTAGAGTTCTCAGAGAACAGACAAAACTTTGCCAAACTCAATATGACAACCGTCCCTCACGTCTGGGTTTATCCACCCCAGACATCAGAGACCAAAGAGACGGGATCCGTTAACGTTACGAGCCCTCACTACGTGTACATGCTACCGGATATGATTGTTGCGATGAAGGACGTTTCAGCGGGACAAACGCATTTCGCAAAGTTTCTAAGCGAAATACTCATGGTGAACATTTTGGTGCAAGAGGGATTTGACTATGAAGAGTTTATCCAGTATTTCCTAATTACTTTTTCCTTCATCTTCCTTATACGTAAACGAGGCGGGAAAATGGTGGAAAAGATCAAAAAGTCTTTTGTGTGGAAAATAGTTTGCATAATGTTCATTCTGGTAAGTGTAACAGGTTACAGTTTCTCGATGCAACGTCAGGTTCCATTTCTCGCTAAAAACGACCAGGGAAACATAATGTTTCTTGCAGGAAGTTTACACTTTCAATTTGGGTCGGAAATTTTGATTTCATCCTCGCTGTACATGCTGCTAGGTCTCTCAGTGTTGTCACTCTGTGAATTTATCCCCAAGTTGGAGGCATCCCTCATAAGAAGCATGGCAACTATTATCGCTGCTGCAGCCCTTTTCGTCTTTTGGAATGTGCTTTCCACAGCATTTTTAGTCAAAAACCCTGACTATCCCTTTGTGGTGTGGAGATTACGGTTTTTTTGAGTCTAACGCTTATGCGGTCATGAGAAACGGCAAATTTGGTTTGAAGTCAATCCCCCAAAACCCCACTAAAAGACAGTAGTGTTTGTTCATCAATATAAACTCTTCCAGTTCATCCATCCAGTCTAGCTTGCTGATTCTCTGTTTTTCGTGATTATCAACCCAGCGATCGTACACCTGCTGCATATCGTTTAGTTGGTAGTGGGCCACCCCGAGGCTGGTCAATCTCTGCTTTTGTGCTTCCAAAGTATTGTACTTCATCAAGTTGGGCATATGTATCCCTCGCACCGAGAGATTGCTAACCATGACACGCCCAAAATTATCGCATCCTCCCATCGGATCGTAAATCAACATGCAGCATTTGGAAAAGTTTTGTTTAAAGTGCCCAATCACCTTGTTTGAGGTTTCAGTCGAGAGATAGCACAAGACGCACTCAGCAAGCACTAGCGTCGGAAGACTGGTATCGTAGTCGCTCATGTTCATATCATCTATGTGGTCGAGATCTAAGGCTCTCAATTGATACCTTTTCCCCTTTAAGGTGGAATCAATTTCGGAAAACTGATCATGACTTGCAACGTTTACCGTTTCCGGAGGTATGCTCAACGTATCACAAAGGGTGTCATCGCCAAGTATAGACAGTTTTTTGATTTTTACGCTAACGGGGAAATCGTATTCATAGACTCTCACATCAGGATTGCAATCAAGTATTTTAAAAGCTCTGGTGTCGCTACCTGCGCCAATGGAAACGATCTGGCAGCGCTGGTACATGGAGATAAATTCATGCACAACTTTGTCGATACTGAAAGTCCGAAGATAGGTTCCTCGATTGATTACAGGCATTTTGGGAGAAGCAATGGTTCTCTCAAAGTTTCTCTGAAGATTAAAGGTGACTTTTTTACTAAAGGGTAAATAGGTTCTCAACCCCTGTACCACTTTTTCAATAAATGGATCCTTAATGTACCCCTTTTTCATACATTCATATCTGCAGCTGACTGCATCCCAGTCCGTGCTCCGCACAGTTTCGTTACCTCTGTCCATGTAATTTTCATCCGTACACCACAGGATACTGCTTATCTATGAGCTTTACTCTGCAGGTCCTGAGAAGAATAAGATGTAGCTATTAGGCGTAGAAGAAATTACGAAGCTCAAAGCGACTATTAAATTTATTGCGGAGCTTTAGGTACAAAAAAGTAGGTGCTCTTGTCGTTCTTTAGCCAAAGTCGTCTACACTTGATGTTGAGCAATTTGATTATCCGTCTAATTCAAACAGCTGATGCATGTTTTCCAGTTTTGGCCGGTTCTAGAGCGTGTGCACGTATGTCTATACAAAAGTGAAGGTCATCTTATAATATTTTCTCTCAATATCAACAGGTATAGATGAAATAGCCTTCTGCAAAGTCAAAATCAACCGAGAGATTTTATTTACTCAAGCTCTGTTATTCTAGAATGCCTCGCATTGGTCTGCTTGATGCAGCCGTGTATAGGTGGGTAAAGCGACGCCTTTCTCTCTGTGCCTCTCTGTGCCCCTTCTTAACCTTGGATGAGCCTTTTAGTATTGCTCATTTATAAAACCCTGTCTCAAGCTGCTCTCCTCACGGACCGGACACTTGTTGGCATACAGTTTTTCGAAATACAAACCACTCTATTCAATCTATCAATCTCTAAGCACTTCATCCACTTCTTCGTCTTGATTTACAACAACGAACGACCCAAGGATGATGACGGCCCCCAGAACATAAACCAGCCCCATCTTTTTCTCCTTGAAAACAACGTCACCAAGCATAGCACATGGTATAGAAGCCGACAGTCCCACTGTCACTGTAAGCGGAGATGTAAGAAGCATCGCCTTTGCCCATAGAAAATCAGAGACGAATGATATCGCACAGTTGGCCAGGAGAACGCTCCATACCGCTGTGGTTGGTGGGAGCTGCATCTTTTCCACGCCCATCCAGTCAAGTAAAAGCAAAGTGGGCCATAAAAAACTCAAGCTGAAAACGCCGACAAACCCAAAAAAGAGCTTCATGTTTAATCGTTGTGCATGTTCCACACGCAGTTTCAACAGAATTGAGTAAACCCCGTAAAACAGTGCACCGGAAAGAGCTAGAAGGTTCCCCAGAAGGATGAGCTTTGGCTTGGGCTCCTGCACTTCTAAATCGTCACTATTCGTTAAAAGCACCACGCCGACAAACGATAGAGCCACCCCTACCAATTTCTTGGTATTGAACCTCTCGACACCGAGAGCCCAGCCTACAAGCAGCGTGAAGAAGCTACTTGTTGAGCTGAGGATCGTTTGTGAGGATACCGACGTGAAAAGAAGCGAAGCATTTGTTACAAAGTTCGAAAGAAACCAAAGCGCGCTAAACTGACAAGCCAGCTTGACCGTTTCGCACAAGGATAGAGTTTCTGGCGGCTGGCTAAATTTCCCCTTTCGTAATCTGGTGGCACAAGACGGAACCAAGTAAAAAATAAAGGCTCCGGTGTTGATATAAGTCATGAGAAAAGGTTTAGGATACGAGGTGAAGATCCCGTTAACCAAAAAAGATGAACCAACCCATAAAAGCACCACTATCGCTAATAATATTAGCCCCAACGTCCATTCTCGCTGCCGCATCATGGTCGTGCGCGAGCAAAACCCGATAAGAGAAAAGCTTCACTTATTTCTGCAAAGTTTCAACTCTCTTTTAACAAAAACGGTATCGCTCAGACCTGCTGTTGGTGATTCTGTTTTTGCAGGCTCTATCATAAGCAGCGAAGCCAAGTCCTTGTCGTCCTGTAGAATTTTCCCATAGGTGAGACTTATCTTTTGGACAACCATCTGCATCTCGCGTATCTGAGCTCTGTGGGCCGCGTGAGTCTGAGCCAGAGTTTGGTTTTTCTCAGTTATATGGTCCTCGTACAACATGAGTGTCTCCCTGAGTCTTTTAATTTCTCTATCTTTCGAGTCTTTATCTTGTATCTTGTCCTCAGCTACGTCAGCAATGGATGAAGCATCAGTCTCTGCGTTGCTTCCTAAAGATAGCCGTGAGCTTTGGGTTGAGCTCTGCGTAGATATCATGGATTGATGTCTAGATATGTTGTCTGAGCTGGTCAACTGCTGAATAATAATCTTTTGGCGATTCACTTGTTCAAGTAGCGACTCGTTCAAGTAGGTTAGCTCCTCATTTTTGTTGTCCAAATTCATGATCTCCTGAAATGACTTTTCGCTCACTAGCTTTATCTGTGACCGCAAGATATCTGCCCTCTCCTCCTCACCCTGAGCTCCGTTTGTGACCAGTCTGAGGCTGTGTTTATCGAATCCAGACTCCTTTCCAAAAAAGCGCATTGTGTGTAACAATAGAAAAGAGACTGGTCTTTTTTTATTTCAATAATCCCCTTCGTTCCATGCATGATTCCATGCATGAAAACGCGTGTCACGAACGCGTTCGAAAAACTCCTTTACCCCTGCATTACGCGTATAGCGTGACTTTACGTGTCAATCATGTATCTAATGACGCAAAGAATATGAACGAGCAATCATCTTTCATTTAAATCGAAACTGTTCGTCAGCCTCCTCTGTCGTTATAGATTAGAACTCAAAGGGATAGCTTGTACTGCGTAGAGTTGATCAAATAAAATCGTTCTGTCAAATTCAAGTAATAATTATGTGGGGAGACTGAAGAATTGTTTATCAAATTTGCAATTACAAGATAGCGACCTACAAAGTTGTCTAGATCGAGAGTTTTAATCAACACCTTGTTGCTAGTCAACGAATCATATCATTTCCGCTTCGCTACAATGATATGGCATCTTTTTGCTCCAAAGCGCCACCACGGAAACAAAGTCCCTCTTATATACCTTCTCAGCTTAGCCTCGGTCACTGTTATAGTGTTTCTCGCATCTACTTGATTTCAGTTGCTCTCTCTAGCTGTCGTGATCTATCATAATACAAGTTGGGGTGACTTATGGTCTCCATCTGTATCTTTGCCGTTTCTAGCTGCTTCTTATGCGTCAGCTCAAACACTTTTGTACACGCAACTTGGTAATCTCCCTTACTCACATGATCCATAACGTTGTTAACGTCGTGCGTGTCGCCGATACCCATTCCATTCAGTGAGGATGCTAGTCGATCAGTACCAAAGTCTCGGTATGGGCAACCGTGGTATTCTGATTTGCCTGGTTTACCCTTTGAAAGAATTTGGTGACAATCCCATGGACGATACTTGATCCGCGCACCTTCGAGCCCATAGTTGTGTCTGAAATTATACCTGTACTCTCTGTTGAATTTTTCAGTCGTGATTCCTGACTTTCCACCGTTAACGAAGCTGTTTTGCCAAAACTTAAGCGCCTCATCTACGCCGAGCCCAATTCCTTTTAGGAAAAGGGATAACTGTTGTCTTCCAGTGTGTCTTAAATGATTATTCGTCAATAAACCCTTCGTCAAATGGCTCATGCAAAGGGGAAAGTGCTGCATGACATTCTGACTAGCCACATTTTGAGCGTTGATGTCTGTGGCGCCATCGCTCATAACTTCGGGCGAGTATTCATTGGCAACGTAGCCAGACGCCAAATGATTCAGAACTGGGAAAAGTCTATCGTCCTCGTCCAGTCGAGGCAAAGCCTTCATAGTGAGGATCAGCTCTTTCTCCAAATTCTTGGAAAACTCAGATACAAGCAGAGATAACTGCTGAAACTGAGGCACGTACGCATACCCCATATGTAAGTAGACAGATCTGGTAGCTACCAAATCCACAACAAACTCAAAGGGAACTTTTAAAAACTGCTCCCTGCTGAGAAACTCTTCGTTTACGCTTACACCTTCACTTGCATGCATGGTTTTCACCATTGCATAAGAAGCCTTACACAACTCGTCAAAATGCTCCCTTTTTTCGGCATCTTCAACGGGCTCCCAGGGCAGATTTACAGAGTGTACAAAGGCTTTCTGCTCCTGCAACGAGAGCAAGTTATATCTGATTTTGAATAAAATACTCTCACACTTTATGAATCTTGACCTAAGCTGATCGGAACGGCAAAAGGCAAGTCTAAGTATAAAATGAGAGTAGTGATCTTTTCTTCTTTCATTCACCAGCTGTGTCACGTCCTTGGATTGTGGGGTTAAGGGAAGGTGCTTCGCAAGCAGCGGCTTGACTATAGATTCCATTTCTTTAACGCTCTTGCCTCGCAGAACACAGCTCTCTATTTCAATAAGCACCTTGAGCCGGTCAATAGCCCACGTCTCGAATTCTTCCACGGTGATCTCTAATCTCGGCGGTTCGTCATAAAATGAGAGTCTTTGCTTGTATGTCGTATTGATGAGGTCGCTGGGTTTAGACGATCCAGCAATGTACACATCCTCGAAATTGCGTCGACCTGCGGTTCTTCTCTTTGCCTGTTTGAACATGTCGCGTTCACGCGTCTGGTGTGCGGTTTTAGAGTGGTGCATGCGTTCGACTCCCGCTGCCGCCGATCACTTCTGGAGATGAGAAAATGAACTGTCTTCGAGGCGAGACAGCTACTCGAAACTTCCTGAAATAGTTTCTGACTGAATTGCCTTTAGCAAAAGCTCAGAGAAGCTTGGCTGATTAAGTTTCCCAATATGATGCAGGAGCATCACCCAATCGAGCTTTTTGAAACGTAGGGGTCCCGATATCCGATTAAACTTCAATCTCTTTAAAAGGCCTTTATATCCGGTCAACTAAATGCGACTACACATTAACCGTATTAGCAGATGCGGGCACGAGCACTCCCATGCAAATTGCTTGTACTAGGCAAAGAATATTTTGCCCCACCAGGTGTATGTATATATGTTTTATACGGCGATTATCTTTATTGGCAAAAATCAGAGGGAAAAGAGAGCAAAGATCAACGATGCTCCCTTGGCCAAATCGATCGAAGCAGTGGTATTTTCCACTGGAGATACAACCTTGATACATGCGGTTTATTGTGCAATCACATCATATGAGCTGCCAGTAAGTTTGTATAGGTACTCAATGGAAAGTCAAAAAGATCTAAGATTATGTGTACGTGTCATATATCGTTCAGCTCGACCTCGTAAAGCCAGCCAGCTGGTCTGATATCAGATGAAATTAATTGAAAAGCAGAAGAGTAGTGGCCGCAGGGTGGCCCGGGAGAATTTTACGCACGCCATATTCTTCTCTCCAAGAGAAGAACGCCATCGATCCTAATGTTGATCTTCTGTGTGGTGCGTCTCTGAAGCTTGCATCTGAGTACGCTGTTATTGTGTTTTCTGTCTCGCTTTGTTCTCCGACCTTGTACTCTATTCCCTTCTCTCTTGTCTCGGACAGGTATCGCAAAAGTTTCTTTACTATTAACCAGTCATTCTGTGTGGGTGATTGAATTTTGCTGCTTAGTATACCTGTGACGTAACCTATGTCATAACGTGTGCTTTAACCCAGCCACATGAGTGAGCCAATTACGCTGTGGTAGTTTTCCTTTCCCCCCTGATCGAGTGGCGGGGATGAATCAGTTTCCGGTGTGATGTCAGCCACGAACTCACGGAAATCAGCTGGCGTAATGGGTGTGGCTATTGCGTTACATTCAAGGAGTCCTTGTTGATCTAGTAGGATAACGATGAATAGTGGTTGGGTGACGGTAATAGACTGTGCTGTGCGATCAAGCTGCATGCCGAGAAAATGTTTGACCTCACCCAAGACTTTCAGCTGGAACCTTTCTTTGAGCCGAGCGTTGATACTATCGAGATCGGCGCAAGGGCAGAAATCATCGCTTTCTAGCATGGATAGAGGCGTTCAGCCATAATCTAGCGGATGGTAGCTTCGCGGCAATGCCGGATCAGACAGCCGCAAAAACCAATCATCCGAATGAACGGTTCCTCTCGTACTAAGTTCAATTACTACTGCGATGACATTCATCAGTATGGTATAACTAACCTGTCTCACGACGGTCTTAACCCAGCTCATGATTGCACATCCTGCAATGTCATCTTTCATCGAGGTGTCTCTTTACGAACATCAAGGCTTTTATGGGTCTCTACAGCTCGGATAGACCTTGCAGTTACAGGTGCGCATTAGAGGACTGAAAGCTTTGCATTTTGAGCGGCTAATTTGATACATAAGAGATCCCTTGTACCTACTTAGAAACCTGAGTGTATCAGAAGCCATGCAATTCTAGCTGTCAAAAAATAGCTATGTAAAGGACTTTTTGGCAGTCTTAACCACTCTACTAAGGAAACCGCAGAGGTTAAATGAACAAATTGATGAACGTATGTGGTGTTAATCGCAGTCGCGTCTTCGAACTCTTTCCAATCTCGATACATAGAAGCCGTGAGAGAAGAAAATGTCATTACTTAGTCTCCGATTGATAATTTGCTGCTTTTCGTAAACCAACAGTCCATCGCAACTACATTGCACATATTTTCTGTATAGCTCCTCAGCTTACGCTTCGTTGCAATTACTCTATTTAGTCAAATCCAGTATTTTAGTCTTTGCTTTTTCCACATTCTCAGCCAATCCAGAAACCTTTACCAAAGTAGAGTCAGACTCCAGCTTTGGCACCTCGATCTGAACACTGAATTCCGACTGCAGCTCTCTCCTAACACTGCCCATGGGTCCAACGATAAGCTTCTGCTTTGGCTTGGGCACCTCCACGGTGTCAGAGATGGTGTTCTCTAGCTGAGACACAAGGTCCTCCACTTGCGCAACAATCTTGTCAACCACATGTTTGTCACCAGCGCACACAATCTCAGCAGAATTGGAGTTTTTCAGCGGCACTTGCAGAAATCTTTTCCATTCGAGTCTGTCGTTTTGTGGAGCACCGGCTTTTTCAAGAATGGACCTCATGACTGATCCGTTGGGGCCAATGATGGATCTATGGTACTTTGGATCGACTTGCACAGTGACGGTGGTGAAGTTTTCAACTTTATCGACAACCTCTTTGACCTTTGCTTCTGTCTTTTGAATACCTGCCTTTGATCCCACAATCTCCATATTGGCGAACCCTTGGGATTTCTCGGTAGACCTATCAAAGTTGACCTCCACTCCAAAGTCGTCGCAGAGATCTTTAATGTTCTCACCACCTTTCCCGATAACTCTAGGAAGGGCAGCAACAGGAACTTGAATGACGGTTTTGTGACCGTTGGATTTTTCGTACTCCAACAGCTCCATAATCTCTTCTTGTGCCTTGATGACACCTCTGGAGGGCCCCTTGATGAACACGTTGTCGCCAAAGCGGATGACAACGTTGTACTTTTCACGCAGTTTCTTTGCATAAGAACCGTTTGGTCCGATGAGCTTTCTGTGGAACTGGGGGTCAATGTTGAGAGTGACGCTTTTTTCGTCAGAAAACTTTTTGTTCATGGCGTTGATTTTGCCCAAACACTCGTCAACGTTAGCCTTTAGCCCGGTCACCGTAATGACAGCATCGTTTTCTGCATCAGTCACGTCGATCTTGACATCGCACTCATCTTTCAAAGCATTCAGGTTGGCTCCTTTCTGACCAATCAGCCGAGACACCAGTTGCTTGGGGAACCTGGTAGAGTCGTTGTATTTCACCGCCTCTTCGTAGTTAGCAAGCTGCTCTATGAGCTTCTCCATCTCGGCAACAAGTTGAGATACCGAGTCGCCGGGACCCCGAACGGTGATGGAGTCTGGGCCATTAATAATTTGTGCCCTTGGTAAAGAGGGCATCAATTTGTCGAGTCCACGTTTGAGGTGAGGCTGTTGCTCAGCAGGAATGTCTACACTCTTGGTGACCAGTGACTTGGTGAGCTCTTTCAAGTGAGCCAAAGACTCTTCCGCTTTGTTCAGCCGATCTTCAATGCTTTCGGGAGAAGGCGCAAAATCATCCTCGTCCCTGTTGGCTACAAGCAGCACAGAGTCTGTGGACGAAAACTTGCCCAGCGGCACAACGGTAACGTCGTTGTCACGTGACACGGATAGGTCTAGACCGTCCAGAACCAAAGGATCGATTCCTTCCACCTTGCGGATGGTTTGTACAGGGAATATGTTGCACCTAGCGATGATTTGTCTTTTGGCAGACTGCAATTGCTCTGCAGACTCGGCAGCCAGAGGCACCCGTATGAGCTGCTCAGTGGATGAAGCCAGGTACGAGTACTGTGGGGCGATGATGCTGACACCAGAATCCTTAGAGAGGTTTTCGAAAAATTTCGAAAAAACCAAGAAAGCGGTGAGGTTTTTCGCATGTTGAGGGTTGCTATGTGCTCTGCCCAAATCTAGATCAAAGGTTGAGTAATTTGCAGCCAGTGATTTGCCCAATGCCACAGCATCTTTAATATTTGCACTCAAGCCGGTGAAAGAAACCACAGATGGTTTTTCAGAGTCCTGCGGTGGCAGCTCTACGATTACACCAGTCTGCTGGAAGATCAAGTCCGTGTTCAAAAACTGGTGCAGAGCCATAGGCACAGAAAAACTTTGCGTTTCAATGGAAGACTCCAACTTTGCCAGTAAAGCTGTCACCTTCTGCTTTATAGCAAAAGCTTCTTCTCTTGGTCCGCTGATCAAAACTCCAGAAGAGCGGTCCAAGTACGAGGGACACAAAACCTCAACCTTCTGGGGCACATCCAAACCTTGCAAAGCAGATTGGGCAAACGGTTTGACCTTTTCACTCACGTTCACTTTAGTTTCCAAAGTGCGGGTGTTTTCGTCCACAATAGCCAAGATCATAGATTTCGCGTGAGTGCATCCTTCAAGATCGCCAGTTATGGTCACAAGGACGGGATCACCAAACTCGGCACCAACGTCATTTTCACTTTCAGTTTGAATCGGTTCGCGCGAGATGTCAATCTTGACTTTTGTCTGGTCCAAGATTGGACGCAGAGCAGAACCACCGGATCCGATGACTGTAGATCTCAATTTCGATGGGATCGAGAACTGCACAGTCACGGGTTTGGTGAGTTGTTTCAAAATCTCCCTCTTGACAATCTTGAGCGGTTCTGCCGGGCCAGAAAGAAGAAAAGTACGCTTGTTGGTGTTTGCAGAAAACGTTGACTCAATGCTAACTTTGTACTGAGTCTTTAGACGAGTCAAGATCTTTGCAAGCTCCGGCTTGGAAATATTCACCTGCTGTTCTCCCTGAATGACAAAAGTTTCCTGTACGTTCCTAGAGCGGATGGAGATCGGAGTGGACGATCCGGATCTTTTCGGCAGAGAATTGCCCAGCGCCGGAAAGGCTGCTTCGTCATGGATCGAAGGCGGCGTCGAAATCGGGGTCTGCTCTTCCACAGGCGAGGTGGGCGAAGAGGGTGGTTCCAGCTCGTAGTTCATTTGAAATTTCAGAGGTGCAGGGATGTATGTCAACTGATTATGCGTCAAGCGAAGCGGAGTGAGGAAAAAATGCATTATTTTTTTGATGAGTTCAACTTTATATCAAATTGCGTATCCTGAGAACCATTACTATTTCGGTCTGTCAAAGTGTCAATAACGTATGACATAAGCTTGCAGATATCAGTTCTATATCCATGTCAGATGAGGAGCTTTCACATTCACAATTATTTCTTTTAGGAAGACCACAGAAGGCTCAGAGCCTCGAACGAACAATCCAAGTCTGCATAGTGATAACTTTACCTCAAGCTCCGTTAAAAGGTTTTAACAAACAGAGCTCAGTAGGAGGAAGAGACTCCGTCCCGCAGACAGAAGGCTTGACCACACGAGAAGCTGTATTGTGAGCACCGGAATAAAGTGATTAATTACCAAGTGCTCAAAGTCGCAGTAATATCAGATCTATCGAGTAGGACATTGGGAAAGAGAATTCCCTGTAGACAGGCATTCAAAATCGCTACCCAAAGCTGATTTGATGATGTTGGAGAGTGAGTATTACTATACTACTAACTAAATAGATTTATACCGTAAAGCCAGTCTGTGCTCTTACAAAGTGGATCGGATTCATGAGTCAAGACGCCTGTTTCCATATATAAAGGAAGCGCAAGCTACTTTATGAGAGAGAGCCGATCTGAGCATCTATCGATTCTCCTGTTTTGCACAAGTCCATTAATTGATCTGCTCCACTGCAGGATGCATTGCGTGCTGCAGTAGACCGCATAGAAATCCTACAAAGGATATTGCGAAGGGGTAAGGGTTGCAACATGACCGCCCCAGAGGCCGAAGGGCCTGAGGTTGCAGTTGGCAACCCGAACCTCCTGCGGGTGATATTGTATATCGAGGTACTACTCGAGTTGTTCGGTAGTGTTACACTACTGAGATCTCCCTCTCGGAAGAGTGGATAAGACCTCATGCTTGCTATCTATGCAAGGCAGAAGAAGATCTGCATGATAAGAGGCAAGGTACATTATCAGGGATGATGTAACGGTGATCTATGAAAGATAGACTCTGTTGAGCTCTAGACTTTGGCATTTGTTGTGTAAAAAAAGAAATGGCAGCTGTCAGACATGGTAGGTATAAAAGGAGAGGTCTCCGTGCTTTATGTTATAGAGAATAGTTAAGCAACTTATAGTGAAGTCCAGGGACACACATTGAGAATATTGTCAATACAGATTTACACCCGCTATACATTCTGACATGGTAGCGCCGCTAGGTCAGATCCTATGGAGAAAATTACCAACAAAATCAAGATCACCCGCGAGATCAAACAGACTTTGTCTCATCTCGACAACCCAGGTCAGTGGACAGTCTACCGCACTCATTTGCGTGGATACCTTCAAGCTGCTCAAATGGAATACATCTTGGATTATTCCGAGGGCGAGGAAACCGCCGATCACTTTCAAATGGACTTGAGTTTGGTGCCTGACATTATCTCTTCAACAATTCACCAACGGTTCATGGTTATTATTGTTGGAGGCCTAACTTTGCTTCTTCATACAACATACCTAATTCACTACTTACTCGTATACGCTTACTCCTATTTATACTTCTTTTGAATATTTCCAGAACATTCTGCTCACATCATTCTGGAACCTTCCATATGCACGTATTATGCATGACTGCATATCACGTGCATATCACGTGCAGAATGTCTAATTCCAACAATTATCCCCTCTACGCTATACATTCTGACAGATGATTTTTTAGTTTCGAGAAAATTGGTTCTGGGACCACATCCCATGCCGTATAAGAAGCTGATGCTATGTGCATTATCTATTTAGCCATCTTTTATTTCTCGTTGCAATGGCTTGCACAAATCTGAGCGCTTTTCACAGAGACGGCCTTTACTGTAAAGTATCACCTCATAAAGCCTTCTGTCTGACTCGGCGTTACAACAAGAGGCACAATTCGAAGAGCAAATAGCATATAGTCAAGCAAATACATGGAGAATGCCAATGCCTTTGAAAAGCCTCGACACAGAAAGGTTTCACCTACTGCGATGACACTTGCGGTCTACTTAACATGCTATTGTATATCTATATGGCAGCTTACGCTTATGGCACCCACACAGACACAGTACTTTGGCAAGGTTGAACGCAGAAAAGAGCTTCATCGAAACCTTTCATGGTTTACTGCTACACCCAAGTTGCATGCTGGTAGCCATATCCGGTGTCATACGTGCATCTCTTGCGATTTGTACATAAGAAAAAAAGTCCCAGGGCCAGTAACCACAGAGAATAAGATTGGCCAGCACAGTAGCATTGTCTTTTCGTGCTCAACAACGATATCTGGGTCACACACCCCACATAAAGAAACCAAACCACTCTATCTAAACATACCACCATCGGCGTTTCCCTGACCATGCCACTTTGTAGAGGGAAAAGGCCTACGCTCTTCGATATACAACCTCCACGCCTCTCGTATATCTTCAGGAAGAAGTGGCTCGCTCTCATTCACCTTCACTTCGACCTTTTCAGGATCAGGAAATCTGCCAAGTATAGTCCTGTTAAACTCATCAATGTCGCCCCCCTCATCTTTGAATTTTTCACTCTCAAGATAAATACGTCTTCTCATTTGCCGTTTCTTTATCTTCAACCCCACAAGCTCAGCCTTTTGCCTTCTACGTTGCACTTCTTTGGCCTTTTCTACAATATCCCCAATAAACAATTTGGACATGGCACAAAGGGAAAGAATAGCGTTGGCTGGAAGATTGAATCCCAGATTATGCGTAGCTCTTTTCATAGTTGCCCTGTTGAGATTTGTCCGTCGGAAAAACTCATATCGTGATTGCTGCTCCGAATCTAGATTGTCCATGAGCACCTGGAGCTGCTGCGGTGTATCTAGTACCTCTGGACACTCGATTATGCCCTGCTCTACTTGTTCCTCTTGCCGTTGCCGGGCCTTTCTTCGTATGTAGTCATCAAAAACGAAATTGCGGACTGTTTCAACATCCTTTGGATCATCAAATGCAACATCGTCTTCACTTTCACTGCTCATGGTGATGCGGGTGGGTTCGACTCCTGGTGAGGTTATTTTTGAAGTAGTCTCTCTGCGATTTCCAAGGCTTCTAGAGACCGCTGATAAGCCTCGTCCCATTTTCCATCCCTTAAGCTGGAGACACTCTCTTTACGAGTTTGAAGGCATTCGTAAAGCATCTCTGTCTCTTGCAGCGGAGAGCCATGAATCCTCGATAGCGGGCTGGCCAGCTCCTTTAAATTTCTCACAGTTTGAACACGCTTGAAGGTGTCAGCCCTAATGGGATAGCTATGAGGCACAGAGGGAATATCAAGGAAAATAAACAGTTGTTCCATGAGCTTTTCCGCCATGTGATTTAACAACTCCTGCGACGGCAGTGGCTCTTCCCATTCAACCATCGAACCCCAGCCTGGAATGAGAAAGGAGTCCTCGTACATTGAAGGGCTGATGACGTTGTAAAAGTCTTGATGGCCACCTGGAGACACGTATAGTATCAAATGCAGTTTTTTGGTATTTTCGTCATCCCATTTGTGTAGATCAGACCGCAATAACATTTCCCCTTCTCTTTCGATATCACCTGCAGGATAAAATACAGTTCTACTTTCATCCGAATCGTCCGCGCTATAAGTTCTCTCGTTGAATGTGAAGGTGACGTCAAGTCCGAACTCTTCATCAAAATGGCGCAAAAGTGGACTCAATGCTTCTTCCACAGATAAAGAGACGGATGCGCTCTCTTGGTTTCTCAGTAAAGTGAACTCGACCTGCAAATTTGATGTCTTTTCCAGTGCGAAGGGATTTCTTTCGAGATCGGGTTTGGACAACAGCTTTAACTCTTCGCCAAACATATGGTGGCTCAGTGTTTGTGAAACATAGAAAGGGATATCGTTATTATTTACCGAAATGAGACGGAAGAAAACTGAGGCGCTTCTTTCGTGTTCTTCCACCCATAGTCCATCTTCATTGGCGGCAAAGAGGTCTATGAAGTACTCTGTTTGCAGATCGGTATTGTTACGAGACCCGATTCGCAAATCAGGATGCCATGAAACGACAGTTGGGTTCTCCTCGAGGTACTTTTCGAAATATATACTGGTAGCTAAGTGGATATCTGGAAAATTGAGATCTTGAGAGGAGATGAATATTGGCAGATTGATCGACACATCAAGTAAAGAATTGTTGATGCAAAATGTGATGACCTTTTCAGCCGCCGACCTTCGATCTATTCCAGTGAGCAGCAATGCGACCACTAGAATGAATAGAGACGTGCCAATTGCCGCACTAACCATTTTTTGTTTCTCTTTGCACTCAGAAGTGGGAATGAACTGCTTTAACTCCATGGGCCACGCCAACGCATGATATAAAACTGATGGCCGCTGACTGGACAATGGTTAAAGATGATCCTATGTCAAAATTCATTGCAGCGTCAATGCCACTTATGTGTGGGGACTCCATGTGGCCCAATCATCATGTTACAATATTAAAGGGTGATTCGAGCCGGCTTCTTAACTGAGTTGACTTTGTGGGTTAACACATCTAGCAGCTCTATTTGTCCTGAAAGTTGCATATGAGCTGTACGGTTAAAGAAAAATGGAGCCTATTACAAAGTCTCGACTTGAATAAGCTCAGTAGATTATCATGCCGTGAAACCGTTGAGGAGGCCTTATATCTGTAGCTGCTTCTCGTGATCTGTTTTCAAACGGGGGCTCTTCCGTATTTGCTTACTATCGTCAGGTGTTGCGGCGAGGTCTCCTATCGGTGCTTTTGAATGTCGTCTCACGGGGAACTTTCTCTTCTAGACTGGAATGCCTATAAGTTTAACCGATCTTGTATGGGTCACATATTTCTGTCAATTCTGACTGAATAGCGCGCTGAAAAATCCCGAACTTAACGGCTATAAAGTGAGATCTCCTATTATGCGTACATTATAACCCTGTGGGGCGCTTTTCCTTGAAAAAGGTCTCGCGTGGTTGCATAATGTTGAGAGCAAAGTCTTCATGGCGATCATCATCTTGTGTCCCGGCCCATATCAATATACCATTCAACTGGGCTAAATGTCATTCGCGGATTGTGCTCATTTGGTGAGTTGCCAAGATGATAGAATGTAGTTTACAGAATCTATGGAACTTGTGGCTCGGTTTTGGAAGCGACTGAAAAATTGTTGTATCGTCTCGTGTGTTGATGCCCAGGGAAGGAAGTTGCTCTAGCTCTGATCGTCAGGATGCCGATTCACGATTTCTATTCAGACAATGATAAGCGGGAATTTATGAGCATTTGGCGACTATTAGTGAGACTTAGGAGGCAGTCAGTTGCTCATCATTGGTCCTTTACTTTGACTTCAGACCCCCACCGTAAATCTTTTCTAGGTTCGGGAAGCAGCTCCTCACATCGTCGCTAACAATGTAAACCACCTCAATTGCTGACGATCGTCAAAGGGCTTTACACAAAAGGCCTTTTGCTCAAATCAAGTACATGTAAGAATCGATTCTCTCAAGAGACCAAACTCGGTTTGTCGGCTTCCCCCTATCGGAAAGGGATTTAGGCCAACAGAAAAACGTCGATACAATGTTAATTCAGCTTTAATATATCTGGCAAATTAATCACACAGATAATCTTGCCACCGTAAAATTTTGATGCTCGCAAACTGAGCTTTACTTTATGACTTTTCCAAGATTCCCGGTCTGAGAAGACCATATTTTTCTGTCAGCTTGTTTCAAAAGACTACAACATCTCGCATGAAGTGCTAGCTCGATGATGAAGGAGGTTGCAATCAATGAAAATCGTTTTACTTTTCCGGCCCCATCCGGGCTAGTGACAAATGGTATTCCATCTCTGGCGCTCTGCAACCAAAAAGACTTCTCATACTTGAAGACAGTAGCAGCAAATCAAATCCTTGTACAACGCAGTAATACACTTCTGTCTAGTAGAATTCCCAATCGCCTACAACTCACAAAGCGCAAACCACATTAACCGATCAGGTGTTTCCAAACCTAGCAAGGTTCTTCGTTGTACGTTTTGGTTCAAGAAAGCAGCGGCGTGAGATAAATCTCAGAGCGCACTGGCCCAACAGCAAAAAAGGCTAATAAGAAGAAGCCTGATCGTTCTCAAACTCACAGTGCCAGACTGCATGGGTGGCTTTGAGAGTCGTTCCCAGAGAATTGCCATTAGCAAAATCGTGCAGTAAAATCTCATTGTATCTCAGAGTGCAAGGAAACCTTCACGAGTAACTTGCACCATCCTTTTGGCTTTGTGACAAAACTCCTTTGCATAGATTTTTCTACTCAATAAAAACCTCTTGGTACGAGATGTGGGAGGAGCTATATATCCAAATGGTTAGAATGTGCTCTCTTCCGATTTGAAATCGAAGGGTCTTCTTGGCCTTGTCTCGTTGTATGCGTGAGATTCAGACATAGGATAGAACTCTGAGTTAGTTCGGGCAGCTGGATCATGCCTCACTCTATCTTCTGCGAAGAGTTCAATATACTGCTGTAAGCTGGTCCAAAATTGCCATCAGGCACACATCCACTGCCGAAGCGGTTCCCTCTGAATCTCGTCTCGGGCTCATTAAAATCGAAGCGAACACGCGAGTGAGGTTCTGCAACGGTCGGAGAGGTCCCATGAGGCCCAATACTTTGTACTGGTATATCGAGCTCACCAGAGCCAAAATGTGGAGAGTTCCCAGAGTTATCATACGAGCTGGACTCGTTTGGAGTGGTTTCTTCTGAATTGGACTCGTCCAATTGGAAGCGTTTCTGAAAGCGTTAGCTTTGTTGAAGAGTGCCTTTGCTGATGCTTTGGAAAACTTCATTTCTGTAATTGCGTAAGAAAAACAATCCTCTAGCTATCTTCTATTTACATTTGTGCGCATATAAATGCATGCATTTCTAGCACCTCCAGTACCGGGTAAACTAAACGAAACAAGCTTAGTTGCGTAGCCATAGAATCCTATCGTATCCGAGTCTTCCAAATAGTTTGTAGTGCAGCAAAGAAGGTAACCTCCTCGGAAATCTCACCTCCATACATAACGCGGCCTCGAGATCAATGCCTTGGAAGGAAGGTGTTTGGAGTAAATTGATCAGTTAAAGACCCTTTCAGGTTTCCAAATGAGTCAATTGAGGTTGCCTGCCGACCCTGCACAAGAATCATAGGCTGAAACTTAGGTGAGAGGCAAGCCACAATCCTACAGTGGTTTCCATATACCGTCAGATGTATTTTGGTCAACCGCATAATCATCTTGCATCTCCCAGACAGAAAATACTCGAGACCCATCGCGCGCAAACGTCTGGGCTCTGAACAGATCGGTACACCACGGGTTAATGATCTCTCGCCAATTTTCCGACCATCACCTTAGGGACAGGGGACAGCCTTAGCTGCATTACTGCATATTTGTAACCTGAAGGAGCCTTTCATAGGTTATAGATGTCTCGACCTCTGGAATTCTGCTCCCACCGATTCTCTCACAATGAAAGGGACCTTGAAGGCCAGATCCACTTGATCACCAGCTCCCTGCAATCTCGTCCAGCAAACTTCAGCCACATTAGCGTATCGTAAATCCACAACTCTGAGACAATCTTCTGGTAGTGTAAATTTGCTTTCATCATCATCCAAGCCCATTTCAGATTTTTGCAACTTTCGTCTATCTTTCTCTTTTGATCAAGGTACACAGTACGAGCACAATACGTGGCGAGAATAAGGAACGTTCGTTCAGGTCCAAGCGGATTCTGTAGATCCTCATCTAAGCGACGAGTCAAATCGTTAGTTTTCAAAATCAGCAACACTACCCTCGGCAAAGTAGCCAGCATAGCCATCAAATCGAGCATAAGACCATCCTCGAGCAAAGCATTGGACATCATTTCGATTTCCTTATTATCTCTGCTCGAAGAAACCTTTCCTCCTAGAGCATGCTGGAAATCTCTCCCCGTTATAGCTGCAGCCAAGATGGGGAACTGGCCGTCGGTGATATGAGCAAAATCTTTTGCGGCTTGCTTCATTTCAATGATGTTACCATTCAGTAAAGCGAGCCAAAAACGTGCATATCCCGCACGCATGTCAGACGATATATTTCTGTACAAGCCGTGATCGTAAAGAATTATCTCAAAATTATGTGCACCACCTTCAACTGCTCTGATAGCAAGATTCCCTCCGTGTGGATCACAATGTACTCCTACGCCAGGGGTGAAGATCATGCTGTTGAAGATATGCGATAGACAGCCTGAAACTTGTGATCTGGATATTTTGTGTTTGTCCATATAAGCCAAATCGTCCAGTCTGGCTCCTCCCAGATACTCCATGACAAGGATTCTAGGACGAGCATTCAGTATGCGAGGGACCCTTAAAGCTGTTTTGCTTTCAGTGCCTTTGAAATAGTTGCTGGTGTTTACAGCATTCTTCGCCTCTTTGGTAAAGTCAAGTTCGACAAAGATAGATGACTCCAGTTCCTCTCCAAGCCACGTGAGTGGGTACTCAGGGAAGAACTTGTTGAGCAAATTGAAGACTGTGCGTGTCATAATCACGTCCAGGGGAACAAACTCCTTCAAGCTGGGATGCTGGAATTTTACAGCTACGCTTTCGCCACTTGACTTGAGAGTACCCCTATGAACCTGTGCCAGTGACGCAACGCCTACGGGTGTTTGATCCAAATCAGAAAAATACTCATCAAGCTCCAGACCCGTGTCAAGTTTGAACATCTCGCCAATTTCTTCAATGGACGATCTGGGACACTTTGACTGTAGCGGAATCATCGTATCTGTCCATTCCGGAGGAAGAAGATACGTCATGGCACTGATATGCTGGCCTAGCTTGATGTATATGCCTCCATTTTTTTCCAATGCATCGAGTGTTATTTCTGCAGCTCTCTGATGTGCAAAATTCAGAGCCTCCTGTCTTTGGGAAGCAGAAGTGTACTGGGTATTTAGAGTGGTTCTATACAACGAAAAACAACGTAGCGTGGCTCTGGCAACGACGAAAATTCGCTTACTCGTGAGATATGTATGGCGAGTTGTATCTCGAAATGAGTCGTTGGTTGCATATAGCGAGGCTGGACCTATAACCGAAACAGCTGCTATAGTTGTGCGTATGGGGTACCTAAATCGGTGTGTGGTGCTGAACATATTCCCATCCGTACATTTTGCTCATGTTACCCTTTGCTCCCCGGCTTTAAGAGTATCATTCAATGTCTCCTACATTCTTCTGTATTGATTACTTTATTCAACTAAGAAACATTCATTAAACAATAAATAACATCAAAAAGGTGGTCCAGCCATCCTTATAGCAACAGGGAGACGCGATTGATAGAGGTAGTTTTGGTGATCAGATGCGTAGGTCTTTGATCTTTGGAATTGTTGCTGGGCTTTCAACATCATCCAGTGCTCGTGCTCAACTTTCTTCTGCTGTCTGAACATAGCTCTCAGATCTTTGAACTCTTCAGGTTTCCTCTTTTCACCATGGCACTGAGAGGCAATGTGTGCATTCAAATGATTCAAGGTGCCGTATGCTTTGGTACAGCTGGTAAAGTTGCATTTGTAAAACCGTTCAATCTCGTCGCGTCTTCTTCTTTGTCTTTTTCTCTTAGGCTGCGGCGAGACGTCATCACAGAGTAAGCTGTAAACAGAAAGATGGGTTGGTCTCGGCTTAGAATTTGGAACAGGTGCAGGCAAGTTTCTGGAATCCATTGACAGCAACTGTATCCTGTATCGAAATATTCGCTTCTTTATATGGCAGGGGTAAACGTGCATATTAGATTGAACGTCGTACATATTACATCAAGGTGCATGAAAGTGCATAAGGAAGGTTCAAAAGGGGAAAAGAAATTCTTCAATCAAGGTTTGAAGGAACTTTTCCTCATTTCCTTCTTAGTCGGACTAGCATAAATGTAATGAGGAGAATAGAAGAGGCTACTGGTCATGTTTGTTGTCTATATTACACAGCCGCTTGTGATTGCTGCATCGTGCATTACGTCGATCTTTGAATCATCTAGAACGCCTTTTTAACTCAGTACGATCTGCACATGCACCTGCAGGTGATCAAATTAGCTAAAATCCGCTGACAATTTTTGGGACGGCTCGTCTCGTGATATCTGAGAGGAAGCAAAGTCAAAAACGGAACTCCGATTCATTAGTATCAAATTCCACCTGATGTGAGACGTGTGAGTTCATTTTTTTTCCGGCTTCATGCACGATAAGGTGGCCTTAAACTTTATCTTCTTCTTTTTTTCCCGATTGCTGGTACAAATTCATGCAGCAGCGACCCGGACATTTTTCGGAGTTTTTCAATCCTCTACTTTCAGATACTAAGAGCAGAAGGAGTTGATACTTTTGTTGACGATTATTGACAATATTTGACGCATGGAGAATCTAGACCAGCTTAGTTTGCATTTCCCACCTGACATTGCTACCGAGGAACCATGTTCTTGACGTTATACCCAACAATCAAAAATGCGATGGAAACAGACAGGTTAACACGTCGAATCGTTCGGCAATTCGGCAAAAACGTTGGTACATGGCCACAGTAGAAATCATTTCAATTTGATTCGCCTCAAAGCTGAGTGATAATATCGCGAGGGCGGTCTCATATTCTCGTGATTGAGGAGGTTTTGTGATTAGGGAGGTTTTGTGCTTACTACGTTGTGAAAAATATGTGCTTAGTTTGTCAATTCAACCGCACGTCTTGTGGCCTCATCATGGAACGGCATATGATGTATGTTAAGGCTCTATTTGATCAACAGTTCGCTACTCCAATGTGAAATCAAGCGTCATTTTCATGAGATGCAGTTCATCATATAATGATATCTCATATTCTTAATACAATCTGATTTGAGGACCAAGATGCTTCGAAATATACTTGATGATGGTTTCCGTGTGAGCGTCTAATGGCATTGGAATGAGCGTTGGAAGAGGCAAGAGGTTCGAGAGCGCCCCGCCATCTGTTGAGATCATTCTAGCGCGAGGTCTTCAGATGTGAAAGAAAGAGACGATCGTGACACGCTGCATGAAGATATGGTGCTCACTCTCATGGAGTGTATGATTAGTGTTGATAGTTCGGGGATCTTGAAGCTTCGTTTGGGTTCATTCTCAGTCTTAATTGTTCTCTTATAATGTCCAGTAATCGATAGTAATAACTTCCACTTATGTTTGACAATGTAAGGCTTTTATTCTACCTAAAGCTGCTACATAGTTGAGGTTTGTGGCCTCTTTTATATACCGATTGATGTGGGGAAACACATGTGATGTGACATATCATGAGTGACTTATCCGCACGCCCGATGACCTTCCCCGCAAGTCATACATGCTAGAAGGCATGACTAACATTTCTTTTCTTAAAGTTGCATCACATTGTTTTCCCGGATTATGGCTGATAATCCGACAATTAGCACCTGCCTTTTGGTTACAAGACAGAGGTACAAAAGTAGCTCACCACTCGAGGCGATGGCTGACGTATACTATAGACTACCCGCTTCGAGCAGAGAGCTGCATCAAGTTCGGAATGAATGAGGATGATCAAATAGAGATTAAAAAGAACAAAGGTCCAAAAGGCTGAGGTCAACAAAACTTGCTTTAGGTATTTTAGAAACCCCCAGCCCCTAGATTTGCTCTGGCAACGGATCTGGAAACATCAGGAGGGGTCCACCATGCGTCTGATCCTTCATTTGCTTGAAGGGGAAAGGTTAATACATATCAACTTTTTCGCCTGTACTCAGCATATTATCATTTTTACTTTCGAGTGTAATTAAGGTACTGAAACTATAGCCCGTCAATCGAGATCTGTCAAGTGCTGCCTGGTGTACGGATGAACAAGATGAGCCATGGACCCCAATTCTCCATTGAACAGGTGAAAATGCAATTTCAGCTCGATAAGCAGATCCAAATGCTGCGTGTTGGCAATGACGTTATGCATCTATTCCTCAAAGGGGGTTCTATTTTAAGAATTGACCTCAACCATCCCGAAAATGTGCAAACTATTCAACTGAATTGTGAGGCGAAAAACTGCTGGGTCAGTGGGGATACAGTTATTTGTCAAACAACAAAGCTGGAGTACTTTTACATTAGAGAAAAACTCTCAAAGATAAAGCTCAAGGGAGATGTTACCAATGTCTCTTTCAATAATGGAACTGCCCTCGCGTGCACAAGCAGTGGACGTGTATACGAGATATGCGATGATAGAGTAGACCTAATATGGTCTCGCAAGAGTAAACTACCCCTGGTGGGTGTGTCTCCTGGTGTAGCTGTATCAGGAGATGGTGTAATCTATAAATGGCCCAATAACTTTGAAAACGAGCCTCACTCGTTCAAAATAGAAGGAGCCCCCCTTGCCGCAAAATTCAACGATGAAACAATTTTGTTGCGGCTCAACCACAGTATAGCGTGGGGGTCTAAGGATAAACTGACAAAAAATGCGTTGCGATTTTGTGAGCTTCAAGCAAACTCAGTAGCACTTACGAGATTCCACATCCTCTCCGTTTCCGGGGATGAGCTGGTAGTTGTTAACCAGCTTAATGGGGAGATAGTAGCATCTGTATCATTGCCTGAGTATTTTACAGGCGTGACCTCGGATGATGCTTCTGGGACGTACTGGCTGTACTCTCGTAGCAGTGTCTTCGAGATTGTAGTGGAAAACGAAGCTAGCGACGTGTGGAAGATTTTAACGCAGCAGAAAAAGTTCAACGAGGCTTTGATGGTTCTGCAAAGCCCCATCAATAGAGACGCCGTACTTAAGGCGCAGGCGGAGTTTCTTCTTTCCGAAGGGTCTTATAAAGAGGCGGCTATCGTATTCCCGCAGACATCTGTTCCATTGGAGTCTGTGGCACTCAAGTTTATAGATTTGGGCGAGACAGACTCTTTGCGAATTTACTTGGAAAAGCGAGTTGGTTCTGTAGACTCAATGCAGAAGACAATCCTGGCATCATGGATAGTGGAGCTTTATGTGGAAGGAGCCGCTTTAGAGCAATCAGAAACAGACCTTAAAGGTTTGATGAATGGGGACAAAACGCCACAGGACTCTGATTCCGAGTTCCATAAGTTTCTCGAGTCGCACATGGCAATACTGGATAAAAGTACAATTTACCAGATTTTGCTCTCACACAACAAGAAGGGAGATTTGCTGTTTTACGCAAAACTGATCAAGGATTATGAGTTTGTGCTGAAATACTACGTTAACCTGCAAATGTGGGACGAAGCGCTAACAACACTTGCATCCACCTCTGATTCCATCTACAAGTACTCCACAGTCCTGCTCATAAACCATCCTGCAAAAACTGTAGACACGTGGATCAGGCTCATTGACGAGATTGATGTGGTACAGCTTGTGCCTGCTCTTTTGACATATGACACTTGCCATCAGGGACCTCAGAGTGCGAGGTTTCTCAGCTATGCAATTTCCCGAAAAAAGTGTCCCAAGATTGTCCACCATACCCTATTAAGCATTTTGGTGAGGAAAAAGGACGAAAAGCCTATTTTGAAGTATTTGGAGACGGAAAACACCGCTTCATTTGACGTCCACTACGCAACTCGGCTCTTTTTGAACCACGGAAAGATCCAATCCGCTATATACCTCTATCTTTCTCAGGAACAGTACGAAAAAGCGCTCAGTCTATCAACTCATCACAATCTTCAAGAGATGTGTGTTTCTATTGCCAATAAGCCGAGCGAGCCTGAAGAGCGCAAGAAATTGTGGCTGCAGTATGCCAAAGTTTTGGTGATAAAGGAAACTTTTCCGGAAAAAGACATTTTGGAACTGGTTCTTTCAAACTGCGACACTATTACCGTTAAAGATATTTTGCCTCTTTTCCCTGATGTCACCGTTATCGATAATTTCAAGGAGCATATCATGGACTCGCTGAAGCGCTATTCCGGAGAGTTGGAAGAAATAAAGCTCAATATGGACGAAGCTGTGCATATGGCTAAGCAGCTTGACTCGGAAAAGAAAGAGTTCCAGAAAAATCATTTCCAGATAATTGAGCCTATGGAGTCTTGCTGCAAGTGCCAGAGAATGCTCATTACAAGAAAGTTCATCATATTTCCGTGCAACCACGCATTTCACCAAGACTGTATGGCAGATATCGTGCTGCAGTCCACGGACTATAAGATGAAAAATGTCATAAAAACCCTTGAGAAAAAGATTCTGGAGAATAACAATACAAAAATCAAGGGCACAAAATCAGATATGGAGTCCAAGTATAAGCTTGAGATTGACCGCCTGTTGACTGAAAAATGCGGGTTCTGCAGCGACTTGAAAATAAGCACTATAGAGGAGCCGTTTTCGTCGGATGATAAGTGGGAGTTGTGAAAAAAATTATCAAGTCACTCTGTTACCGCTCCGTCTAACCCTTACCTACAATGGCTTCCCACACGATCCTCAATTATCTTTATCGGGAGACCGACAGAAACTTCCTTTGAGATGATTCAAGGCATAGTCATATCAAAATGTTTTCATTTCCTATACTATGCAAAGTACTTGCTGAGGCCTTGAAGAGCAAAAAGCGATTCCTGTCCGGAAGAGAATGGTCCCGATGTCTCTTTTATCTGGTTTTGTCCAGAATCTGCTCATTTGTACATATCATTCAGGCTATATACCGTTGAATGATGTGCTGTTTTCTGTGGGCTCTAGGAAGTCAGCACAACGAGGTTCTGATATTTGGTCATTCTATAAAAATGGAGGTGCATTACTCGCACTCATCGCAAGCCTCCTATATAAATCTATGAAAAAATCGCGTTGAAACCTTGCTCCATATCAAGTATATCATCGACTCCATGTTCATTGTAAAGCCACGAGTTATTATCCAGCATTCCCAGCCAGTAGCTGTCTACTTCCTTATCATTAATTGTCTCCAAAGCTTCACGCAGCGGTGCCTTGGGCTGCAAAAGATCCATAACTTCCGACACATAGTGGTGGTTGCCGCTGAAAACAGATTTTTCCCGTTTTGCAGCAGAAAGAATCTCTCTGGTTGTTTGGATAACGCGCTTTAGGCTATCGCCATGCAACAAAGACACGATAATTTTGTGAAACTTATTCATCCTCCAAGCATAGAAATACTTATCGGAGATTCTACCCAAGGTATGTGAGTACTCTTGTATACGGTTGAACAAGAATTTAAGCAGCTTTGAGCTCATGACAGTTTCATCCTCTAAGGCGCATCTGAGGTAAATGGCACTATGCGGAAAAAGGGCCTTGTGTCTCACAGAGAACAGATTGGGAGAAACAATATAGTCAAACCCTCTGCCATAGTAACAATCACCATTGAGAAGGATCTTTTCAAAGTTTGACGCTATTTCCTCACTGAACCTGAGCGCTTTTTTCAAAAAGAAAAATGAAGGCTCGCTGTCTTTCTGTCCTTCGTAGTGGAGAAACAAGTGCTCATATAAAGTAATGAGCAACTGGCTAGCTTCGATATACTCTATTAATTTCTTCACCTTTGTGACATTGTCGGTATGCACTGTAGATGCCACTGTGAGCAAAGATTCTAGCCATCCGTAGTTCTCCAGTAAGAAATTTTCCACCACAACTAGTTTCCTCACAACATCTGTAACTAAGGGAGGAGACCGAACGTTCAAAGCAAACATTCTCAGGTCGTTCACCACTTCTTGCAGTTTTATGGATCGTTGCATACTGGAAATAACTTCCTCTTCCAAAGCACAGTCTTTGATGTTTGAGCATTGTGCACCTTCAAAAACAGGCTGCAAAGTGTCATATGATTCGGCGGTGATATTATTGGGAGATCCTGTTGCACAAGCTTGGGACTTGTCTAAACTCACCAGACCGTACCAGGTTTTTCTCCATAAATTACGTATTTTTGGATCTGCTATGCCCGCTTTTGTAGGGTCTCGATTCAAGCCAGAAGAACACGCGCTTTGCACCAGCATGGCACCGAAAGCCTGGAAACTACCGCAGTTGCCTCCTTCTCCATCTTCGGGTGAAACCTGGCGATATAGACACATGTACAAGCAACATGTAAAAACATCGGTGTTGCTGCTTCCCAAAAGCCGAAATTGAGTCAAACAAAGATATGCCAGATTGGCCGCTTGTACGGGCACAACCTGCTGACACATGTACTCCTTCTCAGGGTCGCTGTGAGAATCGTATGTGTTGCGAATCAAAGAGAGGTAACTCAAGCGCAGTACCAACAACAGAAGACAAACATGAGCTATTGTGAGCTTCTTTTCTGCGTGAATATAAACTTTTTCCTCCGAATAGCAACGAGGCCCAATCATTCTTTCCACCTCTTGTACAAAAATTTCCTCGTCTAAATAAGGCATAAACGGGTAAACGTACTTGAAAAACTGAGCAATTAGTAGCCAAATGGCTTTTTTACAGGGCA